>CAUPSG010000065.1:0-23635 GCA_963513935.1 Aphrophora alni
ATGTTCCATCCTGTAGTCTATTCATCTAATCATTGACACAATATATAATCAAGAGGAGTTAGATTAAGTTACAGTATTACTCTTTGTACTGTTTTTATTTCCGACTCAAAGAGTTTTGCGATTCCCACTTCACTTTGAAACGAAAGAAAGCCAAGTTTATTTTCCGAGAGGGATTTTAACGCTTTTTATATAAATCCCAACATTGAAATTTTAACGAGTTTTTTTAGCTAAGGATAATTTAACGGAAATAGGATTGGAAGAGGGGACAGATAAAGCAAGTGTATAAAAACTCAAAATGAAACTTTTTAATTAATAAGTACACTTTCTTACTCGACAAATATTCATTAATTGTTTGTTTAACATTCGTTAAGGCTAATGAGATCGGACAGCGCTCTGGTAGATAATAAACTAAAAGTAGGCCTACCAACTGAACAGACCGACTTCACAGAGGTGAAGACCGATCTTGGAATTAAGGTGAGCAGAGACTTCATCAAGATGGCTTTCAGCCTCAGAGATTTATACACAGACTACACCGATATACATCGGTCTTTAATAATTATAAACTTCAATAAGATGAACACCACCTTCAAAGAATTAGACACCGACTTCATCTAGGTGAATACTGGTCTCACAAAATTATACACCGACTTCATCTAGGTGACTACTGGTCTCACAGAATTATACACCGACTTCATCTAGGTGACTGCTGGTCTCGCAGAATTATACACCGACTTCACTAGGTGAATACTGGTCTCACAGAATTATACACCGACTTCATCTAGGTAACTACTGGTCTCATAGAATTATACACCGACTTCGTCTAGATGACTACTGGTCTCAGAGTTATACACCGACTTCATCTAGGTGACTACTAGTCTCATAGAATTATACACCGACTTCGTCTAGGTGACTACTGGTCACAGAATTATACACCGACTTCATTTAGGTGAATACTGGTCTCACAGAATTATACACCGACTTCATCTAGGTGACTGCTGGTCTCGCAGAATTATACACCGACTTCACTAGGTGAATACTGGTCTCACAGAATTATACACCGACTTCATCTAGGTGACTACTGGTCTCATAGAATTATACACCGACTTCGTCTAGGTGACTACTGGTCTCAGAGTTATACTCTGACTTCATCTAGGTGACTACTGCTCTCAGAATTATACACCGGCATCATCTAGGTGAATACTGGTCTCACAGAATTATACACTGGCTTCATGAATGTGGACACCAATTCTAAAAAAAATATTCAGTGACTTCATGAAGATGGTCTACGGCCTCCAATAATTACCCACCAACTTCATCGAGGTGTATAACGGGGTCACAGAATTATACACTGACACCATTAAAGTGGACACCGCCTTACTTCAAGGAATTAATCACCGGTTTTATCAAGGTGAATAATGGCCTCAATGAATTTTACACAGACTTCACCTAGGTGAAACCGATCTCAACAAAATTATACACCGAGGTCATTGGGGTGGACACCGACTATAAAGAAATTGTCACCGACTATATCAAAGTCTTAATAAATTATAACCGAACTTCGTGTAGGTAAATATCTATCTCACAGTATTATACACTAATGTCATTAAGGTGGACAGTACTTCCTATGAATTAATCGTCCATTTTATCAAAGTGGATTCCGCACTGCTCTCATCGACTTCATGTAGAATGTCATAGACCTCCTAGAATTACAGACAAACTTTATCGAAATGTACAACGGGGTCACGACTACAGCCAAGTGGACATCAGTCTCAATGAATTATATACTGACGTCATCAAAGTGGTCACCGGCCTGCAAGAGTTATACACCCACTTCATCGAAGTGGATACAGACTTCATTATAGTGGATACCGGCCTCAAAGAATTATACACCCGCTTCATCGAGGTGGACTCCGTCCCGAAATAATTATACGCCGATTTTTTTTTCGAAATCAATACTGATCTCAAATATCTAGACACCTCCTTCACAGATATGGTCATCGGTTTCATATTGTATTACACCGCCTTCATTAAAGTTAACACCTATGTCACCAATGTGGTCAACCAATTTTAAACCCCGATTTCATCGAGATTGACACACACAAATTCATACTCCGACTCCATCAAGGTGGACACTGGTCTCACAGAATTAGACACCTTCGTCACAGAGGTGGACATCGATCTCACGGAATTTCACACCGATTTCATCGAGATTGACACACAAAAATTCATACACCGACTTCATCAAGGTGGACACTGGTCTCACAGAATTAGACACCTTCGTCACAGAGGTGGACATCGATCTCACGGAATTTCACACCGATTTCATCGAGATTGACACACAAAAATTCATACACCGACTTCATCAAGGTGGACACTGGTCTCACAGAATTAGACACCTTCGTCACAGAGGTGGACATCGATCTCACGGAATTTCACACCGATTTCATCGAGATTGACACACACAAATTCATACTCCGACTCCATCAAGGTGGACACTGGTCTCACAGAATTAGACACCTTCGTCACAGAGGTGGACATCGATCTCACGGAATTTCACACCGATTTCATCGAGATTGACACACAAAAATTCATACACCGACTTCATCAAGGTGGACACTGGTCTCACAGAATTAGACACCTTCGTCACAGAGGTGGACATCGATCTCACGGAATTTCACACCGATTTCATCGAGATTGACACACAAAAATTCATACACCGACTCCATCAAGGTGGACACTGGTCTCACAGAATTAGACACCTTCGTCACAGAGGTGGACATCGATCTCACGGAATTTCACACCGATTTCATCGAGATTGACACACAAAAATTCATACACCGACTTCATCAAGGTGGACACTGGTCTCACAGAATTAGACACCTTCGTCACAGAGGTGGACATCGATCTCACGGAATTTCACACCGATTTCATCGAGATTGACACACAAAAATTCATACACCGACTTCATCAAGGTGGACACTGGTCTCACAGAATTAGACACCTTCGTCACAGAGGTGGACATCGATCTCACGGAATTTCACACCGATTTCATCGAGATTGACACACAAAAATTCATACACCGACTTCATCAAGGTGGACACTGGTCTCACAGAATTAGACACCTTCGTCACAGAGGTGGACATCGATCTCACGGAATTTCACACCGATTTCATCGAGATTGACACACAAAAATTCATACACCGACTTCATCAAGGTGGACACTGGTCTCACAGAATTAGACACCTTCGTCACAGAGGTGGACATCGATCTCACGGAATTTCACACCGATTTCATCGAGATTGACACACAAAAATTCATACACCGACTTCATCAAGGTGGACACTGGTCTCACAGAATTAGACACCTTCGTCACAGAGGTGGACATCGATCTCACGGAATTTCACACCGATTTCATCGAGATTGACACACAAAAATTCATACACCGACTTCATCAAGGTGGACACTGGTCTCACAGAATTAGACACCTTCGTCACAGAGGTGGACATCGATCTCACGGAATTTCACACCGATTTCATCGAGATTGACACACAAAAATTCATACACCGACTCCATCAAGGTGGACACTGGTCTCACAGAATTAGACACCTTCGTCACAGAGGTGGACATCGATCTCACGGAATTTCACACCGATTTCATCGAGATTGACACACAAAAATTCATACACCGACTTCATCAAGGTGGACACTGGTCTCACAGAATTAGACACCTTCGTCACAGAGGTGGACATCGATCTCACGGAATTTCACACCGATTTCATCGAGATTGACACACAAAAATTCATACACCGACTTCATCAAGGTGGACACTGGTCTCACAGAATTAGACACCTTCGTCACAGAGGTGGACATCGATCTCACGGAATTTCACACCGATTTCATCGAGATTGACACACACAAATTCATACTCCGACTCCATCAAGGTGGACACTGGTCTCACAGAATTAGACACCTTCGTCACAGAGGTGGACATCGATCTCACGGAATTTCACACCGATTTCATCGAGATTGACACACAAAAATTCATACACCGACTTCATCAAGGTGGACACTGGTCTCACAGAATAAGACACCATCGTCACAGAGGTGAACATCGATCTCACGGAATTTCACTCCGACTTCATAGAGATTGATATCGGTTTCAAAGAATTATACACTGAGGTGGAAACCGGCCTCACAAGTTTGGATACCACCTCCATCAAGGTAGAACTTTGAATGCATTTTTAATTTGCAACACCCTTCCAGAAAAGGTTGTGTGCTACCATTATTATGTTTTTACCGATATTCAGAGATTGTTGTCGTCTTCACCAATATAAAGATTGCCTTCGCAGGAACAGTAGCTGATTCCAACTAGATACCTCTTTCCTCGCGTCATCTACACCGGAATATGATTTCTAAAAGTTCTAAAAAAAAACCATTGCTATCCCGAGGTATCATGCTCTTTACTTTGTTTAACAGTCCATATAATTAAAAACATAAATGTATTCAGGTAACCTATCATTGTGTCGTTTATATGTTTTGTTTTAAATTAATTAGGCAGTATGTTAATGTTTGTAAAACCGCTAAATCTGGCTGCACAATCTAGTTGTACTAATTGCCTGTTGTACCGAAAAAGGATGAAAATAACAATTAGACGAAACATAAAACACAAATTAAAAACGAACAATAGGACATTAAAATGAAATTGAAATCTAATTGCATAGAATTTAAACTCTTTGTTTAAAAATATTGTCATTTGATTAAAATGAGCTACTTTTGAAGATAAATAAAACAGGTGATTTATTAATAAGTCATAGAATAACGGTACTAAAGTACTGTGGTGTTCAATGCAGGATCGTTGTCCAATGATAAGTTTTTGTAAAATAAATCGTAGGGTTGTTAATTAAAATGGAGGAAGGGATTGTGTCAGTTTATTTCTAAATTATTTAAAGTACCCGGCGTTGTAAGGACTTGAATTTTCCTTCTTTTGTACATTTATCCGATCGATGTGTAGTTTTTACCGGATATATTTGTTTTGAAAATGTCTGAGTCCAAAACTTTTTTAGAATGGTGTCCGTCTGTTGTGCAGTACTTGACAGTTCAAACGTGTGGAATTTAATAGATCTGGGGATGTTTTAATTATTTTTCGATAATTTTGGTTAGTTTTTGGTTTTAAAATTTATGGTTAGTTTTCTAAAGAAATAAAACACGTAACTACGATTTAAAAAAAAAATCGGTCATAATGATCAGCCGAAATGATTTTGGGCTTTTTCAGCCAAAATTGGGCTTGACAATTTTGTCAAAATCGTCCTTTACGATTTTCACACAATCGGCTCTAACGATTTTGATCCAATTGTACACAAGTGTAGCCTCTAAGGACTAGAAAAAAAACGTATCGGACCATCAGGGACTCATTTATAGTGAATACGGGCGTGCCAATCTCAAGGGACCTTTTTAGATTTACAATTTTTTTCCCTTTGTCTTGGATTAGATCCGTCTCTTCCAAGTTTCGTATCTTAAATCTTTCTAGACCAAATCTTTTTATCTTCCAATCCTGACGATGTAGTGTATTTTTTATTTTATTTTCTGTATTTTTATAAATTAATGATGACCGAGAGGTTTTAACACTTTTAAACAACAAGAAAAACTTATCGATTGTTATCTCTCCAAGTATTTGTGAGTTATCGTTCAAAGCCGACGTCCGGGTATTTGAAAACCACCAAACTGACATTTTTGATAACGATTGCTTTTACTTCCTTTTTATTTTCTTGTAGGGAAGGGTGAGTGTGCATTGTTTTTAAGTATTTATTAAATTTAGTTTGTCACTTGGAAATTACTAGGATCAAATCCGTCGGTGTTAACCTAACCTAACCTAACCTAACCTAACCTAACCTAACCTAACCTAACCTAACCTAACCTAACCTAACCTTACCTAACCTAACCTAACCTAACCTAACCTAACCTAATTTTTAGATTTACCAGTGTTTGTTTTCTTATTCCAATCTACGGACCTTGTATGATTACAAAATGACAAAAAACAAAGAGAATTTTTATTCCATGAAGATAAAAAAAATATATTTACACTGTTCATGATGAAACAGTGCAAAACTCCGAGCTTTGTTAATTTCATTACATTATAATTTAGCATCGTATGAATTGTGTTTTCAAAGGAAATAAAAATGAAGTTATACTAATTGAAACTTCACTGATTATAACAACGTTTGAAGTAAGTTTTAAGCGTGCAAGGTTTTCTTTTATTAAACTGGAAACTTTAATAATTTCCTCTAAGCTCTCCAATGTACTTAGGCCGCTTCCCCCTCCCGCCTCAGCTCTTCCCTCTGTTGTACCCTGTTTAAAATTTTCATCATTTATAATTTTTTTCGTTATTATTAAATTGAGAGTTTTCAGCTGGCGCCACGGTGTATTAAATAAGCTTCTTTAAAAATTCTCATTCTTTTCAGACTTTTTAATAATAATAATATTTAGTAAATAGTAGCAGTATACATTTGAGTTGTGGCAACAGACTTGCACAGTGCGAATAAAAACAACATGTAATACAGATAAACTTACAAAAACTATTTACAATCGAAGATAGTCATCACCTGGTAAAACGCTTGCTGAACAAGGTGGGTTTTAAGTTTTTTAATGTGTTATACCCCCTTTAGATGGTCTGGCAACCTGTTGTACAATTTTAGACCAGAGTAGCGCAACCACTCTCAAACAGTTTTATCTGTGGATTCTGTATTGAAGCATTTGCCGCCTCATGGGGGTATCTACGCTCTCTGATATCAAAATTATTAACTTCTAAAAACGATCAAGACGTTTAAAACATACAGGGATTAGTTAAAAATTAATTTAGTTTTAATAAATTTCTACATGATTGCCGATATTTTAAATTTCAAATCATTCTTATAATACAAAACCAAATTCCAGACTACCGAGTTTCCCCAAAGGATAATATCATATCTGAGGTGAGAGTACACATATGCAAAATACACTGATCTAATTGTAAATACGTCAAATAGCACAATTATGTTTTTTTTTAAAGAAAGTCATGGGCGTCATCACCAGTTCATTATTGGGGGGGGGACATATGCCGGGGGTCTGGGGGTATGGAAATTTTTAAAAATTAAACTTCTCAAAACATTGTTTTTATACATTTATTTATGCGTTTGTAACAGAAATTTAATGTTAAAAACCCTATTAAAGACAAAGCCCGATGTTTACCTTTTAAGGTTTTAAGTAAATCATTCGTTTTTAGCAAAAATATTTTTACATCTCAAATATTGGGGGGGACGCGTCCCCCCGTCCCCCCGGCGATGACGCCCATGAAGAAAGTTAATTGATTTTCAGTTTGTTTTCGTCAATTACCATTCTCAGAAATTATGACGAGTCTCTACTTGATTATAAATGATACATTTACATTTTTTTGCAACTACATACAACGAAATTGAATCAATTGAGCATTGCTCAATTTTAGACCATTTGCTAACAACTAACTTTCTGCAATAATGAAGAAGTGACAGCTTCTACGTCATTAAGATTCTTCCCAGAACCGATGTCTTCAGCTAACAGGACAGTTTTTCTTCTTCAATTTTGTAATGCATGTCATTTACATAAACCGAAAACAATATAGGAACAGATATTGATCTCTGGGGTCTCCTCGTTAATTGATTTCAGAAGAAGAGCAGTACTCGATCTCGAATATCACAACTCGAAGTGGAGATACTTCCGACAACTGCAGGACTGCAACAGCTGAAATAAGGATTACAGATATATAGCGTGTGCTTACACTCCAACTAGGGATGCGGCACTCATTTTAGTCATAAGGAGTAGTTTTATTATGTTGGGAAGACTGTATCAGAAAGCCTACGAGTGCAAATCCCTCCAACTCAATGCAAAGTTTAGACACTGAAACACAGTTGTCAAGCAGAGACAGTCCCAAGATAATGTATGACTGAGATCTCGGGGAAAAAGCGCAAAGCGACAGAAGAAACTCGCGCACAGACTAAATAGTAACAAAGAACTCTAAGGGAATTTACGAAAATATAGGAACGACAATGAGAAAGAAAAGACTTACAATATTTCTTGAAAATATAGTTCATCCAAAACGTTATTAACAATGCGAAAAGTGGCAGAAGAATGTACTAAATACATTTAGCATAGTTGTAGATTATTATAACAAGTTTTATTGTTTTAGGTGCTTGAAAAATTTTATTCTTAGTTTAATAAAGTTAATTATTGTTTGGTTGGTAACACCAGTGGGGTTGTAAGTTGTCGCCAAGATCCTAGGATAAAGGGACTAGTCACGCTTTCTATACAATCCAGTAATCCACTAAGATCAAGTAACGACATTGGTGTAATTCCACCTCACGTATTAACAAATAACAGTTCCATTCCTTGAAATTATAAAGTATGTTCTATTAAGCATCGAGAAATCGTACTGGAAATAATTTGATCCGTCAAGCGTTTCTACATTTTAATATTTGTTCTGTCAAGCTTTTATTCGTTTTATCGCGAGTTTTTGTCCTTTAGTTTTGCCTTTCTAACTATTGGGAATTAATTCGAATTTTCCATCTTCTAAAAAATTGTTTTTTCTATCTTTTTATTTTCCACATATACGTACAAATGAAATAAATATCTTAAATTAATTCGTTCTCTTTTACAAAATAAACTGAGCAAAACATTGCACAAACTTTCTCACTAACCCATCAAAAAAACCAGATAAAAACGAACCAACACGATTCGTCAGTAGAAATTTCATTTCGGTGGTTGTCAATAAAAAAAAAGTTAAAATGAATCATCGGCGCCATCTTTGATGCCTCATTTACTTCGCTTACGTCATAAATATATTCTTAGTGTATAGTCGTATTTCCTTAAAATTGAGTATTTAATGCCGTCAGTCAAAGTTGATTTTTGTTTTTCCTAATTATTTCTGAACCGGTCAATAAATGCCTCATTTACTTCGCTTACGTCATAAATATATTCTTAGTGTATAGTCGTATTTCCTTAAAATTGAGTATTTAATGCCGTCAGTCAAAGTTGATTTTTGTTTTTCCTAATTATTTCTGAACCGGTCAATAAATGCCTCATTTACTTCGCCTACGTCATAAATATATTCTTAGTGTATAGTCGTATTTCCTTAAAATTGAGTATTTAATGTCGGCAGTCTAATTTGATTTTTGTTTTTCCTAATTATTTCTGAACCGGTCAATAAATGCCTCATTTACTTCGCTTATGTCATAAATATATTCTTAGTGTATAGTCGTATTTCATTAAAATTGTGTATTTAATGCCGTCAGTCAAAGTTGATTTTTGTTTTTCCTAATTATTTCTGAACCGGTCAATAAATGCCTCATTTACTTCGCTTACGACATAAATATATTCTTAGTGTATAGTCGTATTTCATTAAAATTGAGTATTTAATGCCGTCAGTCAAAGTTGATTTTTGTTTTTCCTAATTATTTCTGAACCGGTCAATAAATGCCACATTTACTTCGCTTACGTCATAAATATATTCTTAGTGTATAGTCGTATTTCATTAAAATTGAGTATTTAATGCCGTCAGTCAAAGTTGATTTTTGTTTTTCCTAATTATTTCTGAACCGGTCAATAAATGCCTCATTTACTTCGCTTACGTCATAAATATATTCTTAGTGTATAGTCGTATTTCCTTAAAATTGAGTATTTAATGCCGTCAGTCAAAGTTGATTTTTGTTTTTCCTAATTATTTCTAAACCGGTCAATTTTTTTTTGCGATTTTGTCCACGATTTTAGGTCGCTAATCTTCATATTATACCGATTTTGAGAGATTATGTCATTTATAACAGGGCCCTTCTTTTCATGGGCCCTTTTTGGGGCTTTTTTTGGCATCATGGGCCCTTTTTTGTTTTTTTGCCAATATGTCATCAAATTCTGTAATTTGAAGATATCGCAACCAATATGTTTCTTTGAATTCTTAGAGGCTACACTTGAGCAAAATTTAATCAAAATATTTAAAGCCGGTTTTGAGAAAATCGTTATTTCTTTTCTTATTGCAGCAACCACCAAAAATTGAATTATAAATAAAATTACTCGAGAAATGGGCAAAATATGATTGAAATCGGTTCACCCGTCTGGAGTGAATAGCACTGTAGGACAGATGGACATCATTTCAAAATCTAGTTTTTTGGACTCAGGGGACTTCAAAACGGATATATCTGTAAAAAACTTGACATTGATTTTATCCCCCCCCCCATATCACAAAATGTTCTAAGAAAGTAAAAACAGCAAACTTTGCTGCAAATTTTTTAAGGCTTCCTTCCTTCAGTGCAAAATAAAATAATATTATTGATATTATTTTATGATTTAAATTTCATTTAAAGGTCAATTCAATTTGTTTTAATAGAGATTCTGTGATCCATAGACAGTCTTTGCTTGGTAACTGGACATTGTGGAATAACTGTCAGTTGCTAAGTCATGCAACATTGCATCTAAAATAACATTGCGTCGCCAGTATTAGGAAGAATGGATAGCTGTAATAAATAATTAATTAAGAGAAATAAAAGTGTTCAACTCTGGTGAACATTGATTCGTGCCAATCGTCGAGTTGTGTTTACCCGTTTACTTAAAGGTCACTCCATGATCACTTGTAGTGGAACACGGAAATCCTCCTCAATGTCCGTTCTGACAGTAATAAAATTTGTTTTTCTGAGATCTGTGTATGTGTAGGACTATTACTCTACCTAATTCAATGTGATGCTGAGGGACGATGATCCTTAATCGGGCGTTATCCTTCATGCGTCACCTGAATGTTTTCCATAAAATTTGATATGATTTTTTTGTTACCGGACCCCTTTGTTTTTTATCATTATTTTGTTTTTACATTAGTTTTTTGTTTTGTTTAGTTTTTGTTTAGGTGATAATGACTTTGCTGTAATAAACAATAAATGAAGAGAAATAAAAAGATGCTGCATGGTTAGGAAGTATACTCTTAATGTTACTATACCTTTCCATTTCGATAATTTCAATTTTTAAAAATTTGCCTACGACCCATAGACTCGGAGATATTTAAAAAATAGTCTAGTGATGCACTCAAAATGCATCAAAAATGCATTTTTCTAGCGAAGCTTCAGTCCGATTTTGCTATTTTTTCGGTTTCCACTCTGTTGCGTGTGTAAAAAGAAAAACATCAAATATTCAACTTTCCAATTACATCATTTTTATATTCTATTTTCCCTCTACTAACATTTTTCAAAAAAGTTGACTTTTTTTTTTGTTTTGTTCGAAAATTGTTTTTTCACTCTTTTATGTTTTATTTAAGACGATGTTAACTAAGAACTTTCCCCCTTTACAACAAAGGGAATAATTCACAGTTTATTTTGAAAATCCACTGTAATGAAAATTCAATACGAATAGAAGACAAAGAGTAATTGTATAAATACAAACTGGCAATCAAGTAGAAAGTTGAACGCTCCAAGGCTTGTCATGTGCCGACATTTCTCCACGTCCATTTTGTTCCACATTGTTGTCGTTCCACCCGTCGTCCATCATAAGGCATTTACTTCTGTCCAAATTCTCGTTTGTTTCCATCAGTCAACAGAACTAGTCTTTTATATAAAATAGCGAGCTTTTTGTTTATCCACCAGAGGGAGTTTTAATTTAAATATAGGTCATGAACAAATAATTGATGTAATGCATTCTAATTACAACTGTCAACAAAGTTGACATAACTCTTCGTCATTCATAAAGAACAATACAACTCTGTCATGATAGAACTTGAGTTTTGTTGATGTTTACTAATGTACTCGTATATGTCCCAATTTGTTAAATAAGGGGTTGTATACAATGTTTAGGCAAAATTGCCTAAAGTTGGCAGGGAAAGTATGAAATCAAGAATATTTTATACTTTGTCTAGGCATTCTATAGAATGCCCGCTTCACTTCAGGCATAGTTTGGGATACTGGAATAACTTCAGTAAATATTTAGTACACACACACATCCTATTTTCTCCATTTCATATTTTTTATATCGTAAATAAATAATTTTCTGAACAAATCAGTATATGTCTCAATGTGTTAAATGAGGGATTGTATACAATGTTTAGGCCCAAATTGCCTAAATTTGGCAGGGAAAGTATGAAATCAAGAATATTTTATACTTTGTCTAGGCATTCTATAGAATGCCCGCTTCACTTCAGGCATAGTTTGGGATACTGGAATAACTTCAGTAAATATTTAGTACACACACATCCTATTTTCTCCATTTCATATTTTTTATATTGTAAAAAATAATTTTCTGAACAAATCTGTTCATTTAATACTTTACCTGAAGAACCGTAAATGTTTCTAGACTATGGCTAGACAAAGTAAGTAAAGATCTTACAAAATTACTTTATTTTTTACTTTGCCAAAAATGTTTAGGCAATGTATAGAATCTCTAGGTATTCTATAGAACGCCGGTAACATATACATTGTGATCAGACTTACGTGACACCCGATATCATGAAACGTCCACCGATCCTATCCATTGCAGTAATTTGATACTAATTTTAATTGACTCGTTGCATTAGTAAATGTTCTATGGTTCAAAATTTTAATCCGACTTTGCTCCAATGTAATCTCTTTTTTACAAACAGTTGGACAAATTCGTTAACCAAATATATCGACAAATAGCAACCGATATTCAAAATTTCAAAATAAAAATTCAGAATATTTTTTTAAACATCGTACAACTCTCCCACCATAGTTCTTTATCTGCAATTTAAAAATCTGTAGTGATTAACAAATGTGTTTTCCACGGTAAATGTTGTCCTTGTTTTTTAAACGCGAAAAACTTCTCCTTATAAAAAGAGGAAGAAAAGAACACAAAATAAAACTCAACTCTCGAATGCTCTAATAGCGCCAGAGTTGGGAACAGATCAAGATTTGGTCAAGAGAGGGGAACTCACCCAAGACTACTGTACATGTCAAAATGTGTAGATCCAGCCACCATCCCTCCTGATAACCGAACCCGTACTCGCTGTGATTGAACCCCTAAGAGACCACATGTTGAAGCCTCGTTTAATATGAGACTTCTTCGTAGATATAAATTCAACGGTTTCACCTAGGAATTGAAGCAAGTGGTTCTTTTTCGTTGTATTAACCCACTTGTTTGCTACAATTTATGTATAACGTTTTAGAATATGATAATGATAAAAATTTTGATGGAGAATATATGTTGTATTATTTGGTTAATTTTTTTATTTGGCTATTGGATTATTGAATTAAGTTTGACTAATACAGTTATCTCATGAATTTTTTAATTAATAAAAATGCGGTTATTGCAATATTGGCTTATTATTTTTCCCCTTAAAAATACGTTTTTATCGTAATTTTGATAAATTATCATATTCCAATACATTTAACATAATTTAAAGCAAAAAATGGGGGGGGTTGTATAACGAAAACGTACCGAGGAATTCAGTTATTTATATAAAACCTTTGAACAGATTTCCGCCCAACATTTTGAATACAACCGCTCCTCATTCTATTGTATCTTTCAAAAAAATTGTAACCGCTCTAGTGCCTATACATAAAAGGAACGGTATCACACAATAAAAATGAGGCTTATTAATTTCTCAATTTTTCCCCAATACTAAATGGATTTCAGAGCAATTCACTCATTCCTAGCTAGTAAGATATTTATTATGAGTAGAGTTGATTGTGTAAAACGCGTTCTTACATGTTCTTAAAATGGATTTTAGTTATTTGGTTTTTTACCCATTAATTCTGAACCGTACTATATTGTTACTTATGATTTTGTAGACAGGTTTAAGTCTTTAATATTCATATTTCCTTAAAATTTGCACCAAATCGTTGGCGCTGAATTTGACAAATTACGACTTTTCTTACATTAAGTCCGATTTATTATTATTTTTTTTTTTACAGTCAACACACGAACTGGAGTTTTCGTTGAGATGGGGAAGTACACGTTCTGCTTGCGTCCTTAAAAGTTACAATTGAGCAAAATCTGATCAAAATCGTTGGAGCAGGTTTTGAGTTTACAAACAAAGAAATTTAATAAACTTCAGATATGGCCAAAATAAGCTCTGCGAGTTTGATCTGTCTGTATAGACGCCAGACAGGAATAATTACAAAAACATTTTTGAACTCCGGGGGCTTCTAAACGAATTTAATCGATTTTTAAACCTATCACATTATTTTTCTCTTTATTATAATATGTGAGAGAGTAAGGATCGAAAAATTTCAAAATGGCGAACGTTTGAAACGGTTTTTCTATAGTTTTTATTTACCCAAGACCTACAAGATTCTATACTAGCCATTCCGTGTTCCACCAATGTAAAATCAGCTAACATACAAACATCACTATAATTCGCGTCTTTACAGCTTATCAGCTGATTGTCCAGTACTTTACTCTTGTTTTAATCGAGGTCAATAAACCCCCTGCCTCTGAGATCTAGCATCACCAATTTCTTCATCATCAGGAAGGAAGTGTGAAGGAATTAATAGTACATTGACACTGGCAATGGTTGGCAGCAGCTGGAGTAATCATCATTCACTGAAACCAAAGTTTTGTCCTGTGCGTAGAGTATGAGCTACTATCCTTTCAGAAAACGTTGACTTTTACTATCCCACATAGTGAAGAGTCAAAAAATCGTCGAAGTCTCCTCGGTAGAAAAATAGTATTGTATGTGAAGTGTATGTGAGCTTATTTTGGACATATTTCGGAGCTGTTTTTTTAATTTTTTCGTTAAGACAAAATTTGTAAATAGCTGTTAGAAAAAAAGTATGATTTTTTTTTTCAAAATCGGGTCTAACGATTTTAATCAAAATTTTCTCAAGCGTAGCTTCCAAACCAAACTTAACCATCTCTCCAAAAATCACGATAAAAAACAAGAATTTTCAACGTACAGTTATTAAATATGTATTTTCTACAAATCGGGTTTATATTTTTCGATCAAATTTTAGTGAACTTGGAACAAACCTGTTGTCAAAATTTTAAATATAAAAACATTGCGGTTCAGGAACAATTGAACAAAACTAAAGAACTAGGATCGTCAGTGTCGATTCGCTAGTCGGACACACGCGTCCCTGAAAACGTGTCTCGTACGTACATCAATTTACGTGTTCATTTCCATTCGTATTTGTGTGTCTGAATTGTGTTTTTATTGTCGTGAAGATGTGCGATTCTCTGAAACTTTAGTAGGCATTGTAAGCCATTAGACATATTATTAGGCTTACAAAGACATCTCCAATACAGTCATTTTCGGCAAAATCAAGGCTTAGTGTATCAATTGTCAAGAAATCGATCTCACACAATGTGCGTTGTTAATGTTGAAATAAAACTATAAAATCAGCAATACTGTTGGAGTAAAGTCCTTTATTCATCAAAATTAAGTCACGTGACCTTTTTAATCAATAGGTATAGAGAAATATTAAAAACTAAAATATGAGAAAGTAGGTGAAAATAAGAAGCGTGGATACAGTTCGAGACAACTAAATTATAAACATTAAAATAATAAAACGTTGTCTAAATTTAATTAAACTTAAAAGTAACATAGAAATTTAAATTTATTAAAACCAAAAGCTCTAAAAGGAAACAAGTGTCTCTAAAATTAATCTTCTACGTCTGTAACAGTAGTAATAAAGTAAAAAGTAAATAATATATAAAGTGTTTTAAAAATACAGGTGTAATTTAAGTTTTTTTTTTAAATATTCCTCGAAAAAAGCGCAGACAACCGAGAACCCCCGCCTCGGTGTTGACCTAGCAAGAAATCAATTCTTACTGTTCACATAAAACTTACGAGTAGTGGAACCTAACCTAACCTGCACCTTACCTATATTATTTCAATTTTAAAACTGCTGTGAATGTGGTTGTTAAATATTCTCGGGTGTTGTGGGCTTTTTACACCATTCAAATTTTGTTTCCTTAAGGGTTGCTCCTTGTCTCACCCTCGATACACATCAACCTGGCGGGCTGTGCGTTTTTTCGCTAAATTCCATATGTGCACTTTTTTCGCGAGACCTTTTTTCTAAAACGTGTATTTTTTAATATAAAACATTCAAAGAACTGTATTTTTAATCAATATATTTCAAAGTGTTGTGGTGTTTAAAGTTTTGAGTATATGAAAGAACATTTTATGTAAGCAATAAACAGCACAATAATTTATTTATTTTTGTGTAAAGCAAAATTCAAAGAAAAATAGTAATTCATAAATTTCGAATGTTTTAAAGGAGGAGTAATCTTTCATTCTCAATAATAGTTAGAATATGTTTGATCTATCTGAAAGGGATCCAGCATTTTACGAGGGTTTTATAACTGCTTTGTAAGGGAGAAAATTGTAAATCAAAATTATGAAATTATATTTAACAAATTAAAATTTATAGAACTAATTTAAATTTGTCATTTTACTTTTTATAATTATAATATCTGTATGTGTGTGTAAGGACATTGAAACAAATTTTAAAATTATGAAAGTGTAAAAGGAAAATTTAGATTGGTTTGCGTAAAGGATTTATTTTAAAACCTTAAAAAAACATCTGTGTATTTATTATCACTCATTCAATTGCTAAAGCATAGTCAAGCAGAAATAATTATTTTTAGGTTATAAAATTATACAAGATCTTACCAAGTTAAAGTAAACTTAAACGAACCTAATAACTCTTAGAAAGGTATACCTGAAAACAAGCTTAGTTGACTTATCGGGCTAATCCGCGGGTTATCCCAATTGAATTAGTTTATTTTATTTGGGTTCTATAACGACTACAGTTAAAAGTTATTAAAATTGAACGTTTTGTCTTATGACAGGTATACTTCTGGATACTGCTAAAAATATCCACATACCAAATATTTTAAATACTACAGACAAATAGGTAGACAGTCCAAAGTCACTTTTTTAGACTCAGATATCTTTAAAACGAATATTTGTAAGAAATACTCAAATAGATTTTTTCTACTTTTGGTTCCCTCCCAGTTTGTGATGAATTGGTAATTGAAACATCGCATTGTATTGTATTGCACTGGTTGAGAATAAATATTCAGCTTAACTTGTGAGTTGGTTAGGTTAGGTTAGGTACAAAACATGAACACATATTCTCACAAATAGTACGTTTATTTATTAAACATGTTTCAACGACAAGTCGCCGTCTACAGTGATTCACGAGGTACAATAACTAAACTATAACTAACTGACGATGGCGACGTTATCGTTGAAACGCATTTGAATAGATAAACGCACTATTGAGAAGAATTTGAGTTGCAGTTTCATTCTATCAAACTGGTAGAGAATGATTACTGTGCAAGATCCAGTTTTAGTGAACCAGTTTACATATCCAGTATAGGTTAGGTTAGGTTAGGTTAGGTTAGGTTAGGTTAGGTTAGGTTAGGTTAGGTTAGGTTAGGTTATGTTAGGTTAGATTAGGTTAGGTTAGGTTAGGTTATGTTAGGTTAGATTAGGTTAGGTTAGGTTAGGTTAGGTTAGGTTATGTTAGGTTAGGTTAGGTTAGGTTAGGTTATGTTAGGTTAGGTTAGGTTAGGTTAGGTTATGTTAGGTTAGGTTAGGTTATGTTAGGTTAGGTTAGGTTAGATTAGGTTAGGTTAGGTTAGGTTAGGTTAGGTTAGGTTAGGTTAAGTTATGTTAGCTTAGATTAGGTTAGGTTAGGTTAGGTTAGGTTAGGTTAGGCTAGGTAGGTTAGGTTAGGTTAGGTTAGGTTAGGTTAAGTTATGTTAGCTTAGATTAGGTTAGGTTAGGTTAGGTTAGGTTAGGTTAAGTTATGTTAGCTTAGATTAGGTTAGGTTAGGTTTTGTTAGGTTAGGTTAGGCTAGGTAGGTTAGGTTAGGTTAGAGCGTCACAACTTACGACCTTAGTTTTTTTTACTAATTTTCACGTTTCATGACTGTTTCTACAATGATACGTTTCTACAGGAAACTGAAAAGAAGAGTATATTTTGCTCATATAACACCCTATTGAAATTCTAATGAAAATCTCATTTTAAACAGTTTTTTGTTCATGTCTTGTGTTATTTAACTTATAACACATTAATTTAGATAACAAATTACAGGTTTAAATTCTGCGTGTAATGGTACCAACCCCACCTCAACTATAACAAATTACGATGATATTGTCAAAAATGAATTTCGAACCCTATCAAGAAAATTTGATATTCATTGAGATCTGGCAGAGGCAAGTCAGCGACACGAGCGTAGCGAGTGGAGGCTTCTACATACACGCACGGCTTCGAGGCCCGTCAGGTTTGAGACGCTGACACAAGTATGGCGACATTTGATCTACCAATACACTTTAACATTCCCAACATTACTCAAAAACCAACTTTTGTACACTACATTTATGTTGCTGCTTGTATGATGGGACTGGATAAGTACCATGACAAATCTCATCAACTTGATTTCTTTCTTAGATTAATAAAAAGAACACAAATTTTCACAGAGTAACGATTAATTATCAAACGCGTTTCAACGACAATGTTACCATCCTCAGTGTTACATTAGCTACAGATAAACTAATTGAATTAACTTTATTGTAATAGGTTTTACTGTTGCTAATGTAACACTGAGGATAACGAGGTTGTCATAGAAACGTTTTAATAATTAAAGATGATTTATGAATCTGTGTTGTATTAAATCTTAGTAGATATACTAGTTTATACTGCAGCCGCTGGTTCTTTGCACTTGGATTTTTGTGACGCTAATGATAGGCAGCAGAAATGGCAACGTCGTCGTCTCGCACTGCCCTCTACGGCCGCATATCTTAGCATCACACCCAAACTGCGCGCGTATTATCGCATCTAAACAAAACTGTTACGTATTGTTCAGTTTATGTTATGCTTCGTTCCATTAGGTGACAGAGTGAACCTTTTAAACTGTAAATGTAAAGATTTCATTTAATCTAAACAATTAAAAAATCTCTAAAGTTTTTGGTGAATAAATAAATACGGTATTTTACTGTTACCGATACTTTACTGTTAGACTACTTCTTGGAACGGAGCCAACGAAGCAACGTTGCCAGATTGTGATATTTCCAAGTGCAATGAAAGTATAGTAGCCCCAGCTTTATTTTTATTCGTGTTATCGTCCCGTAAAACGTTCTCTATAAGGTACTGCTTAAATGTGAAAATGTAAAAATTATAGGTCACAACCCGGTGTCGACAAAACGTTTGAAAAGAAATTTCCTAGAATAAAAGTTGAACAAGTCTGCCCTTAATTATGTAGCATCAGATAACAACAGAGGTTGAAAAACAAGGTCAGTAATTAAACGAGATAAAAAACTTGTTATAAGGTTGGTAGTGTTTTAGCATTGTTTTAGTGGGAACGCGATACACTTTCTTGGACTGTGCATAATTTAGCGAAGATGTTAAATTATAAGTTTACGTTAGTGGTAGACTTGCCTCTAATGTATTCCGTTTATTGACTGGAACTAATTATGGTTCCTACCGACAGGAGCGCTTTTGGTTAATTAGAATTAACTAGTTACTGTGTCGAAGCCACGGTCACTGGGTCTCACGGAATCAAATTTAAATTCCTCTTGACCCAGAAACTTAAATAAATCTTAATGGAGAATAATTTGTCAGCCTGTACGCCGACACAATAAAACGTGAATTTTTATTTGTTTACCGATCTTGACTTTGGCAATATGAAGTTGAACAAAGCTATTACTAGCTTAAATATTACCTAAATATCAAATATTTTTATGAATACTACACCACTCCTTTAAAGTTCTAATACATTCAATAAACATTTATTATAAAACTAATGTGCAGACGTATTTTTTCACGCGCTTTAAAAATGTGGGACAAAATTAAAAATCCCGCCAATTGCGAGGTGCGTAGAATGAAAGGGGTGAACCTATTTAAATTTACAGACATAAAGGAGGTATATGAAGATGTGTGATGAATGAAGCTTATCTGTGAGATGTGTGTTTCGAAGCACGAACAAATGTACACGATGATGAAATTTTATAGTTTGTAAAATGAACGAAGACAGCTGGGTGCTACCTGTCTGGTCTCACTATCATATGGAGCTTTCACTCACAGAAACACAGAATATACCTGACACTTGGCGGCCCGCGTAATTCACCTATTATACTATGCGAATTGTGTCCATTGAGTAAACAGCCAATGGGAGAGCAAAACCAGCGCGCGGTTGTTAATTTGAACAGCTCACTGCATGATGCTAACCCCCGAGCAAGGCTACCGATACTAATAGAGTTGTGTAAATAAGCAGTTTTACTATGTTTGTGTAGTTTTTGTATGTGTTAAACGATAGTTTTTTGTTTTTTATACAAGTTTATTCTAACTGATACGTTAACATTGTTATTTTTTTGCTTTAGTCTAACAATTATTTTCTCTGTAATAATAGTAATAACCTAGTACTAAATATTATGACGATTGCAAACTTATTTCATTCGTTATTGAGAATTTTTATCTATCCGTACCAATTAAAGAAACGAAAAATTATAGAAAAAAGATAAAGCAAAAAAAGTCAAGATAAAAACTTAAATAAATTAATAAAATATTAGAAATAAATCTGAACCAGAAACAATTTAAACGAACCCTTCATTGGTAAGTAATAAAAAGCGAATTTATAGTTCGTAAGATATAGCCTGACATCTGTTATTAAGATGCGCAGTCGTCTCTGGGCCGGTTGGTGTAGTGGGGGAAACGCTCAGTTCAGTCTCGCCACAGCACCCTGGCAACGTTTTCCCGCCCGGCAGTCTCTGCCTAGGTCTAACCCCTCTGTGGATCTATTGACCGCATTTCCTCCGCATCATGAGCTTATATACCGAGTAGTAATTTGTGACGCGTTAGACGGTTGCAAGTCGAGCAATTATCTAACTTTTTGTGTCGTAATGATTGTTTATGTTCTGGTGTTCGCTGTAGGGACTTAGAATATTTTCTACTGCCTAGTTTGAATCTTTAACAGCGCCCAGTGATTTTCATCTGTTCTTTAAGTTGAAAGAGTTTTTTTTGAAAGCAGAAACTTTGAAAATTATGTCGAGCTGAAAGAAATTACCACTGAATAGTTCAGAAAGTTGGCGCAATGGGTGCAAACCGAAGGGATAGAAATATGATACCACGGTATAACAAGTTAAATTATATAGATAAGAACTCTAAAACTTTCTATAATTGTATATTGAAACGTTCTAAACTTATTCCCTCGTGAGAAGACCCCTGGGGGGACAATTCTCGTGTTTATATATTCCCCTGAGAAGAACACCACTTGTAGAAACTTCAATCACCAAATAAATTAAAGAAAAACATAAATTTCCACTCCAAAACTTAATTTGCAACAAAAGCGAAACAGTACAATGAAGCATTGGGTACAACCTTTTTCGATTCAATTGCACAGACTGTGTGTTGTTGTAACAACTGAAGATTTTGAAGTGTTCGTTGTAACATTGCCTTTGAAGTGGAAATGTGAGTGTTTTCATTCATTCGATAATTGTACCAGGAAGACTGTAAAGGAACACTCAATCCATACACAATTTTAAACTGCCCTACTATGTTATTACACAAATTGTAATATTAAGTCGACATTTTAAAAATTAATAAACTGCGCGAAATTATTGCACAATCTTTCTAACTCACTTATCTCCAGAATCAAATTAAACTAATCAAACCAAGAACAAAATTATCATTTCAGCAGTTATTAGTTAAAAAGTAAACTCGTCCCCAGCGTCAGTCGTGTTTGATCAAGCTTTTGTCAAATATTCCTAAACCTTAGTATTTTTTTACTTGGGTTAAATTTATTTATTTAATCTTAGTTGTCAAATTTCTTATAAATTTTAAAATATATAAAGTTAACAAATGCCATATACAGTAATATTTGTTATTCTGCCTTTCTATTTCTCTCTTTCTTTCTCATATCCTCCATCTATTTCTTTTTCTTTCTCCTCTATCTATTTTTCTCTCTTTCTTGGTCTATAACTTCTTCTCCCTTTATCTCACCATTTCTCTCTTTTTCTGTTTCTTTTCTTCTCTCAGCTTCCACTCCCTTTATCTCTCTATCTCTCCTCTTTCCCCTTTTCTCTTTTACGCCCTATCTATTTCTTTCTCTTTCCCCTTCTGTAACTCCCCCCCCCTCTCTCTCTCTCTCTCTCTCTCTCTCTCTCTCTCTCTCTCTCTCTCTCTCTCTCTCTCTCTCTCTCTCTCTCTCTCTCTCTCTCTCTCTCTCTCTGTGTGTTTCTGTTCCTTTTCCTCTCTTTTTTCATCTACCGCTTCTTCTTTATCTATTTCTTTCTATCCCCTTCTTTCCCTTTATTACCGACTGCCCCTCCATTTCTTTCCCTCTCTACTGTACTTGTGTTTCATCTTCTCCTCCTCCACTTTTACTCTATTTTTCTCGCTTCGTCTTCCTTTATCTCTATTTTTTATTCTCTTTTCCCCTGCCTATATTTACCTCTCTGTTTGTTTCACATCATGTTCCTCTCTATTTCTCTTTAAACACAACAAATACTTTCATATTATCCCTCTCTCTGTTCCTCTTTCTTCTTCTTCTCTCTCTCTCTCTCTCTCTCTCTCTCTCTCTCTCTCTCTCTCTCTCCCCCCTTACTTTCCCTTTTCTTTCTCTCTCTCTTCCTCTTTTACTTCCTCTCTTTCTCTAATCCTTCCTCCTTTCCCTTCTATCTCTCCCCTGTTCTTCTTTCTCCCTCTTTATCTCTACCTCATTATCTTTATTTCTCACTGTCTTCCTCTGTCTTTATCGCTCTCTATTCCCTTTTGTTATTTTTCTCTCTTATTCCCTCATTACTATCTCAGTAACACGTTTTCGTATTCATAAGGACAAAAAATGGCTACGGTATATCTATAACAAATTTCAAGACTTATTTTAATTTCCATCACAGTACTTTGTCTCTCCAATGTTAACCGCACTATACAAATTGCCAGTTAACTTTAGGGTAAGCACAGCAAGTGTAAAGCTATTATCAATTCAAATTGGATTTCAAACTAAAGTGGGACTGAAGGGAAAGTTTCAATGTGGGACAATAAACACAAGTTTGCTGGCTCAGTAGTCAAAAGTATTGTGGGGAACAAAAAGCTGTCTTGACAGTTTTAGTGGATTATATCCAGTTCCGTTCATCTCACACGCCCATCTGTAAAATAATATTAGTTCCTACAGTGTCTTTGTTCTATTGTTTATCTATTTATCGCGCGAAAAAAAGTGTTAATGAACGTTTTTCCCATATATTATGAGAGATTAATTAGTACGTATAGATTTTTTAAAGTTTTAAAATATTTAAATAGAATCTAAGCTCGCTTCACTTGTAATCTCGTCGAGAATGTACATAGTATAAATATTTTTCATTATGGCTATTGAGATTCTTTTTACTCTCAGGAGCTCTATTTAGTGAGTATGGGCTTTGTAGTCCCCTCGCTGGATCTTCCACATTCTTCATCTAGTTTTAAAGTTAGATCCTTCTTTTTCATCTTTCTTACCAGGTAACCAACTCTTGTTCTTTTTAGACTTTGACGCTATTAGAGTATTCAAAGACTGGGGGGGGGGCAGTGTCTTATTTTACAGTACCTTCATTTCTTACAAGTCGTTGATGATCGGGAAGTTTTAGCTTTTAAACAACAAGAAAAAATTAATTATGTATCTGGTATAATATTCAAAATATTGGAACGTAATCACAAAAATTTGCA
>CAUPSG010000066.1:0-2500 GCA_963513935.1 Aphrophora alni
GACAGACAGACAGACAGACAGACAGACAGACAGACAGACAGACAGACAGACAGACAGACAGACAGACAGACAGACAGACAGACAGACAGACAGACAGACAGACAGACAGACAGACAGACAGACAGACAGACAGACAGACAGACAGACAGACAGACAGACAGACAGACAGACAGACAGACAGACAGACAGACAGACAGACAGACAGACAGACAGACAGACAGACAGACAGACAGACAGACAGACAGACAGACAGACAGACAGACAGACAGACAGACAGACAGACAGACAGACAGACAGACAGACAGACAGACAGACAGACAGACAGACAGACAGACAGACAGACAGACAGACAGACAGACAGACAGACAGACAGACAGACAGACAGACAGACAGACAGACAGACAGACAGACAGACAGACAGACAGACAGACAGACAGACAGACAGACAGACAGACAGACAGACAGACAGACAGACAGACAGACAGACAGACAGACAGACAGACAGACAGACAGACAGACAGACAGACAGACAGACAGACAGACAGACAGACAGACAGACAGACAGACAGACAGACAGACAGACAGACAGACAGACAGACAGACAGACAGACAGACAGACAGACAGACAGACAGACAGACAGACAGACAGACAGACAGACAGACAGACAGACAGACAGACAGACAGACAGACAGACAGACAGACAGACAGACAGACAGACAGACAGACAGACAGACAGACAGACAGACAGACAGACAGACAGACAGACAGACAGACAGACAGACAGACAGACAGACAGACAGACAGACAGACAGACAGACAGACAGACAGACAGACAGACAGACAGACAGACAGACAGACAGACAGACAGACAGACAGACAGACAGACAGACAGACAGACAGACAGACAGACAGACAGACAGACAGACAGACAGACAGACAGACAGACAGACAGACAGACAGACAGACAGACAGACAGACAGACAGACAGACAGACAGACAGACAGACAGACAGACAGACAGACAGACAGACAGACAGACAGACAGACAGACAGACAGACAGACAGACAGACAGACAGACAGACAGACAGACAGACAGACAGACAGACAGACAGACAGACAGACAGACAGACACAGACAGACGACAGACAGACAGACAGACAGACAGACAGACAGACAGACAGACAGACAGACAGACAGACAGACAGACAGACAGACAGACAGACAGACAGACAGACAGACAGACAGACAGACAGACAGACAGACAGACAGACAGACAGACAGACAGACAGACAGACAGACAGACAGACAGACAGACAGACAGACAGACAGACAGACAGACAGACAGACAGACAGACAGACAGACAGACAGACAGACAGACAGACAGACAGACAGACAGACAGACAGACAGACAGACAGACAGACAGACAGACAGACAGACAGACAGACAGACAGACAGACAGACAGACAGACAGACAGACAGACAGACAGACAGACAGACAGACAGACAGACAGACAGACAGACAGACAGACAGACAGACAGACAGACAGACAGACAGACAGACAGACAGACAGACAGACAGACAGACAGACAGACAGACAGACAGACAGACAGACAGACAGACAGACAGACAGACAGACAGACAGACAGACAGACAGACAGACAGACAGACAGACAGACAGACAGACAGACAGACAGACAGACAGACAGACAGACAGACAGACAGACAGACAGACAGACAGACAGACAGACAGACAGACAGACAGACAGACAGACAGACAGACAGACAGACAGACAGACAGACAGACAGACAGACAGACAGACAGACAGACAGACAGACAGACAGACAGACAGACAGACAGACAGACAGACAGACAGACAGACAGACAGACAGACAGACAGACAGACAGACAGACAGACAGACAGACAGACAGACAGACAGACAGACAGACAGACAGACAGACAGACAGACAGACAGACAGACAGACAGACAGACAGACAGACAGACAGACAGACAGACAGACGACAGACAGACAGACAGACAGACAGACAGACAGACAGACAGACAGACAGACAGACAGACAGACAGACAGACAGACAGACAGACAGACAGACAGACAGACAGACAGACAGACAGACAGACAGACAGACAGACAGACAGACAGACAGACAGACAGACAGACAGACAGACAGACAGACAGACAGACAGACAGACAGACAGACAGACAGACAGACAGACAGACAGACAGACAGACAGACAGACAGACAGACAGACAGACAGACAGACAGACAGACAGACAGACAGACAGACAGACAGACAGACAGACAGACAGACAGACAGACAGACAGACAGACAGACAGACAGACAGACAGACAGACAGACAGACAGACAGACAGACAGACAGACAGACAGACAGACAGACAGACAGACAGACAGACAGACAGACAGACAGACAGACAGACAGACAGACAGACAGACAGACAGACAGACAGACAGACA
>CAUPSG010000066.1:10000-28683 GCA_963513935.1 Aphrophora alni
CAGACAGACAGACAGACAGACAGACAGACAGACAGACAGACAGACAGACAGACAGACAGACAGACAGACAGACAGACAGACAGACAGACAGACAGACAGACAGACAGACAGACAGACAGACAGACAGACAGACAGACAGACAGACAGACAGACAGACAGACAGACAGACAGACAGACAGACAGACAGACAGACAGACAGACAGACAGACAGACAGACAGACAGACAGACAGACAGACAGACAGACAGACAGACAGACAGACAGACAGACAGACAGACAGACAGACAGACAGACAGACAGACAGACAGACAGACAGACAGACAGACAGACAGACAGACAGACAGACAGACAGACAGACAGACAGACAGACAGACAGACAGACAGACAGACAGACAGACAGACAGACAGACAGACAGACAGACAGACAGACAGACAGACAGACAGACAGACAGACAGACAGACAGACAGACAGACAGACAGACAGACAGACAGACAGACAGACAGACAGACAGACAGACAGACAGACAGACAGACAGACAGACAGACAGACAGACAGACAGACAGACAGACAGACAGACAGACAGACAGACAGACAGACAGACAGACAGACAGACAGACAGACAGACAGACAGACAGACAGACAGACAGACAGACAGACAGACAGACAGACAGACAGACAGACAGACAGACAGACAGACAGACAGACAGACAGACAGACAGACAGACAGACAGACAGACAGACAGACAGACAGACAGACAGACAGACAGACAGACAGACAGACAGACAGACAGACAGACAGACAGACAGACAGACAGACAGACAGACAGACAGACAGACAGACAGACAGACAGACAGACAGACAGACAGACAGACAGACAGACAGACAGACAGACAGACAGACAGACAGACAGACAGACAGACAGACAGACAGACAGACAGACAGACAGACAGACAGACAGACAGACAGACAGACAGACAGACAGACAGACAGACAGACAGACAGACAGACAGACAGACAGACAGACAGACAGACAGACAGACAGACAGACAGACAGACAGACAGACAGACAGACAGACAGACAGACAGACAGACAGACAGACAGACAGACAGACAGACAGACAGACAGACAGACAGACAGACAGACAGACAGACAGACAGACAGACAGACAGACAGACAGACAGACAGACAGACAGACAGACAGACAGACAGACAGACAGACAGACAGACAGACAGACAGACAGACAGACAGACAGACAGACAGACAGACAGACAGACAGACAGACAGACAGACAGACAGACAGACAGACAGACAGACAGACAGACAGACAGACAGACAGACAGACAGACAGACAGACAGACAGACAGACAGACAGACAGACAGACAGACAGACAGACAGACAGACAGACAGACAGACAGACAGACAGACAGACAGACAGACAGACAGACAGACAGACAGACAGACAGACAGACAGACAGACAGACAGACAGACAGACAGACAGACAGACAGACAGACAGACAGACAGACAGACAGACAGACAGACAGACAGACAGACAGACAGACAGACAGACAGACAGACAGACAGACAGACAGACAGACAGACAGACAGACAGACAGACAGACAGACAGACAGACAGACAGACAGACAGACAGACAGACAGACAGACAGACAGACAGACAGACAGACAGACAGACAGACAGACAGACAGACAGACAGACAGACAGACAGACAGACAGACAGACAGACAGACAGACAGACAGACAGACAGACAGACAGACAGACAGACAGACAGACAGACAGACAGACAGACAGACAGACAGACAGACAGACAGACAGACAGACAGACAGACAGACAGACAGACAGACAGACAGACAGACAGACAGACAGACAGACAGACAGACAGACAGACAGACAGACAGACAGACAGACAGACAGACAGACAGACAGACAGACAGACAGACAGACAGACAGACAGACAGACAGACAGACAGACAGACAGACAGACAGACAGACAGACAGACAGACAGACAGACAGACAGACAGACAGACAGACAGACAGACAGACAGACAGACAGACAGACAGACAGACAGACAGACAGACAGACAGACAGACAGACAGACAGACAGACAGACAGACAGACAGACAGACAGACAGACAGACAGACAGACAGACAGACAGACAGACAGACAGACAGACAGACAGACAGACAGACAGACAGACAGACAGACAGACAGACAGACAGACAGACAGACAGACAGACAGACAGACAGACAGACAGACAGACAGACAGACAGACAGACAGACAGACAGACAGACAGACAGACAGACAGACAGACAGACAGACAGACAGACAGACAGACAGACAGACAGACAGACAGACAGACAGACAGACAGACAGACAGACAGACAGACAGACAGACAGACAGACAGACAGACAGACAGACAGACAGACAGACAGACAGACAGACAGACAGACAGACAGACAGACAGACAGACAGACAGACAGACAGACAGACAGACAGACAGACAGACAGACAGACAGACAGACAGACAGACAGACAGACAGACAGACAGACAGACAGACAGACAGACAGACAGACAGACAGACAGACAGACAGACAGACAGACAGACAGACAGACAGACAGACAGACAGACAGACAGACAGACAGACAGACAGACAGACAGACAGACAGACAGACAGACAGACAGACAGACAGACAGACAGACAGACAGACAGACAGACAGACAGACAGACAGACAGACAGACAGACAGACAGACAGACAGACAGACAGACAGACAGACAGACAGACAGACAGACAGACAGACAGACAGACAGACAGACAGACAGACAGACAGACAGACAGACAGACAGACAGACAGACAGACAGACAGACAGACAGACAGACAGACAGACAGACAGACAGACAGACAGACAGACAGACAGACAGACAGACAGACAGACAGACAGACAGACAGACAGACAGACAGACAGACAGACAGACAGACAGACAGACAGACAGACAGACAGACAGACAGACAGACAGACAGACAGACAGACAGACAGACAGACAGACAGACAGACAGACAGACAGACAGACAGACAGACAGACAGACAGACAGACAGACAGACAGACAGACAGACAGACAGACAGACAGACAGACAGACAGACAGACAGACAGACAGACAGACAGACAGACAGACAGACAGACAGACAGACAGACAGACAGACAGACAGACAGACAGACAGACAGACAGACAGACAGACAGACAGACAGACAGACAGACAGACAGACAGACAGACAGACAGACAGACAGACAGACAGACAGACAGACAGACAGACAGACAGACAGACAGACAGACAGACAGACAGACAGACAGACAGACAGACAGACAGACAGACAGACAGACAGACAGACAGACAGACAGACAGACAGACAGACAGACAGACAGACAGACAGACAGACAGACAGACAGACAGACAGACAGACAGACAGACAGACAGACAGACAGACAGACAGACAGACAGACAGACAGACAGACAGACAGACAGACAGACAGACAGACAGACAGACAGACAGACAGACAGACAGACAGACAGACAGACAGACAGACAGACAGACAGACAGACAGACAGACAGACAGACAGACAGACAGACAGACAGACAGACAGACAGACAGACAGACAGACAGACAGACAGACAGACAGACAGACAGACAGACAGACAGACAGACAGACAGACAGACAGACAGACAGACAGACAGACAGACAGACAGACAGACAGACAGACAGACAGACAGACAGACAGACAGACAGACAGACAGACAGACAGACAGACAGACAGACAGACAGACAGACAGACAGACAGACAGACAGACAGACAGACAGACAGACAGACAGACAGACAGACAGACAGACAGACAGACAGACAGACAGACAGACAGACAGACAGACAGACAGACAGACAGACAGACAGACAGACAGACAGACAGACAGACAGACAGACAGACAGACAGACAGACAGACAGACAGACAGACAGACAGACAGACAGACAGACAGACAGACAGACAGACAGACAGACAGACAGACAGACAGACAGACAGACAGACAGACAGACAGACAGACAGACAGACAGACAGACAGACAGACAGACAGACAGACAGACAGACAGACAGACAGACAGACAGACAGACAGACAGACAGACAGACAGACAGACAGACAGACAGACAGACAGACAGACAGACAGACAGACAGACAGACAGACAGACAGACAGACAGACAGACAGACAGACAGACAGACAGACAGACAGACAGACAGACAGACAGACAGACAGACAGACAGACAGACAGACAGACAGACAGACAGACAGACAGACAGACAGACAGACAGACAGACAGACAGACAGACAGACAGACAGACAGACAGACAGACAGACAGACAGACAGACAGACAGACAGACAGACAGACAGACAGACAGACAGACAGACAGACAGACAGACAGACAGACAGACAGACAGACAGACAGACAGACAGACAGACAGACAGACAGACAGACAGACAGACAGACAGACAGACAGACAGACAGACAGACAGACAGACAGACAGACAGACAGACAGACAGACAGACAGACAGACAGACAGACAGACAGACAGACAGACAGACAGACAGACAGACAGACAGACAGACAGACAGACAGACAGACAGACAGACAGACAGACAGACAGACAGACAGACAGACAGACAGACAGACAGACAGACAGACAGACAGACAGACAGACAGACAGACAGACAGACAGACAGACAGACAGACAGACAGACAGACAGACAGACAGACAGACAGACAGACAGACAGACAGACAGACAGACAGACAGACAGACAGACAGACAGACAGACAGACAGACAGACAGACAGACAGACAGACAGACAGACAGACAGACAGACAGACAGACAGACAGACAGACAGACAGACAGACAGACAGACAGACAGACAGACAGACAGACAGACAGACAGACAGACAGACAGACAGACAGACAGACAGACAGACAGACAGACAGACAGACAGACAGACAGACAGACAGACAGACAGACAGACAGACAGACAGACAGACAGACAGACAGACAGACAGACAGACAGACAGACAGACAGACAGACAGACAGACAGACAGACAGACAGACAGACAGACAGACAGACAGACAGACAGACAGACAGACAGACAGACAGACAGACAGACAGACAGACAGACAGACAGACAGACAGACAGACAGACAGACAGACAGACAGACAGACAGACAGACAGACAGACAGACAGACAGACAGACAGACAGACAGACAGACAGACAGACAGACAGACAGACAGACAGACAGACAGACAGACAGACAGACAGACAGACAGACAGACAGACAGACAGACAGACAGACAGACAGACAGACAGACAGACAGACAGACAGACAGACAGACAGACAGACAGACAGACAGACAGACAGACAGACAGACAGACAGACAGACAGACAGACAGACAGACAGACAGACAGACAGACAGACAGACAGACAGACAGACAGACAGACAGACAGACAGACAGACAGACAGACAGACAGACAGACAGACAGACAGACAGACAGACAGACAGACAGACAGACAGACAGACAGACAGACAGACAGACAGACAGACAGACAGACAGACAGACAGACAGACAGACAGACAGACAGACAGACAGACAGACAGACAGACAGACAGACAGACAGACAGACAGACAGACAGACAGACAGACAGACAGACAGACAGACAGACAGACAGACAGACAGACAGACAGACAGACAGACAGACAGACAGACAGACAGACAGACAGACAGACAGACAGACAGACAGACAGACAGACAGACAGACAGACAGACAGACAGACAGACAGACAGAACAGACAGACAGACAGACAGACAGACAGACAGACAGACAGACAGACAGACAGACAGACAGACAGACAGACAGACAGACAGACAGACAGACAGACAGACAGACAGACAGACAGACAGACAGACAGACAGACAGACAGACAGACAGACAGACAGACAGACAGACAGACAGACAGACAGACAGACAGACAGACAGACAGACAGACAGACAGACAGACAGACAGACAGACAGACAGACAGACAGACAGACAGACAGACAGACAGACAGACAGACAGACAGACAGACAGACAGACAGACAGACAGACAGACAGACAGACAGACAGACAGACAGACAGACAGACAGACAGACAGACAGACAGACAGACAGACAGACAGACAGACAGACAGACAGACAGACAGACAGACAGACAGACAGACAGACAGACAGACAGACAGACAGACAGACAGACAGACAGACAGACAGACAGACAGACAGACAGACAGACAGACAGACAGACAGACAGACAGACAGACAGACAGACAGACAGACAGACAGACAGACAGACAGACAGACAGACAGACAGACAGACAGACAGACAGACAGACAGACAGACAGACAGACAGACAGACAGACAGACAGACAGACAGACAGACAGACAGACAGACAGACAGACAGACAGACAGACAGACAGACAGACAGACAGACAGACAGACAGACAGACAGACAGACAGACAGACAGACAGACAGACAGACAGACAGACAGACAGACAGACAGACAGACAGACAGACAGACAGACAGACAGACAGACAGACAGACAGACAGACAGACAGACAGACAGACAGACAGACAGACAGACAGACAGACAGACAGACAGACAGACAGACAGACAGACAGACAGACAGACAGACAGACAGACAGACAGACAGACAGACAGACAGACAGACAGACAGACAGACAGACAGACAGACAGACAGACAGACAGACAGACAGACAGACAGACAGACAGACAGACAGACAGACAGACAGACAGACAGACAGACAGACAGACAGACAGACAGACAGACAGACAGACAGACAGACAGACAGACAGACAGACAGACAGACAGACAGACAGACAGACAGACAGACAGACAGACAGACAGACAGACAGACAGACAGACAGACAGACAGACAGACAGACAGACAGACAGACAGACAGACAGACAGACAGACAGACAGACAGACAGACAGACAGACAGACAGACAGACAGACAGACAGACAGACAGACAGACAGACAGACAGACAGACAGACAGACAGACAGACAGACAGACAGACAGACAGACAGACAGACAGACAGACAGACAGACAGACAGACAGACAGACAGACAGACAGACAGACAGACAGACAGACAGACAGACAGACAGACAGACAGACAGACAGACAGACAGACAGACAGACAGACAGACAGACAGACAGACAGACAGACAGACAGACAGACAGACAGACAGACAGACAGACAGACAGACAGACAGACAGACAGACAGACAGACAGACAGACAGACAGACAGACAGACAGACAGACAGACAGACAGACAGACAGACAGACAGACAGACAGACAGACAGACAGACAGACAGACAGACAGACAGACAGACAGACAGACAGACAGACAGACAGACAGACAGACAGACAGACAGACAGACAGACAGACAGACAGACAGACAGACAGACAGACAGACAGACAGACAGACAGACAGACAGACAGACAGACAGACAGACAGACAGACAGACAGACAGACAGACAGACAGACAGACAGACAGACAGACAGACAGACAGACAGACAGACAGACAGACAGACAGACAGACAGACAGACAGACAGACAGACAGACAGACAGACAGACAGACAGACAGACAGACAGACAGACAGACAGACAGACAGACAGACAGACAGACAGACAGACAGACAGACAGACAGACAGACAGACAGACAGACAGACAGACAGACAGACAGACAGACAGACAGACAGACAGACAGACAGACAGACAGACAGACAGACAGACAGACAGACAGACAGACAGACAGACAGACAGACAGACAGACAGACAGACAGACAGACAGACAGACAGACAGACAGACAGACAGACAGACAGACAGACAGACAGACAGACAGACAGACAGACAGACAGACAGACAGACAGACAGACAGACAGACAGACAGACAGACAGACAGACAGACAGACAGACAGACAGACAGACAGACAGACAGACAGACAGACAGACAGACAGACAGACAGACAGACAGACAGACAGACAGACAGACAGACAGACAGACAGACAGACAGACAGACAGACAGACAGACAGACAGACAGACAGACAGACAGACAGACAGACAGACAGACAGACAGACAGACAGACAGACAGACAGACAGACAGACAGACAGACAGACAGACAGACAGACAGACAGACAGACAGACAGACAGACAGACAGACAGACAGACAGACAGACAGACAGACAGACAGACAGACAGACAGACAGACAGACAGACAGACAGACAGACAGACAGACAGACAGACAGACAGACAGACAGACAGACAGACAGACAGACAGACAGACAGACAGACAGACAGACAGACAGACAGACAGACAGACAGACAGACAGACAGACAGACAGACAGACAGACAGACAGACAGACAGACAGACAGACAGACAGACAGACAGACAGACAGACAGACAGACAGACAGACAGACAGACAGACAGACAGACAGACAGACAGACAGACAGACAGACAGACAGACAGACAGACAGACAGACAGACAGACAGACAGACAGACAGACAGACAGACAGACAGACAGACAGACAGACAGACAGACAGACAGACAGACAGACAGACAGACAGACAGACAGACAGACAGACAGACAGACAGACAGACAGACAGACAGACAGACAGACAGACAGACAGACAGACAGACAGACAGACAGACAGACAGACAGACAGACAGACAGACAGACAGACAGACAGACAGACAGACAGACAGACAGACAGACAGACAGACAGACAGACAGACAGACAGACAGACAGACAGACAGACAGACAGACAGACAGACAGACAGACAGACAGACAGACAGACAGACAGACAGACAGACAGACAGACAGACAGACAGACAGACAGACAGACAGACAGACAGACAGACAGACAGACAGACAGACAGACAGACAGACAGACAGACAGACAGACAGACAGACAGACAGACAGACAGACAGACAGACAGACAGACAGACAGACAGACAGACAGACAGACAGACAGACAGACAGACAGACAGACAGACAGACAGACAGACAGACAGACAGACAGACAGACAGACAGACAGACAGACAGACAGACAGACAGACAGACAGACAGACAGACAGACAGACAGACAGACAGACAGACAGACAGACAGACAGACAGACAGACAGACAGACAGACAGACAGACAGACAGACAGACAGACAGACAGACAGACAGACAGACAGACAGACAGACAGACAGACAGACAGACAGACAGACAGACAGACAGACAGACAGACAGACAGACAGACAGACAGACAGACAGACAGACAGACAGACAGACAGACAGACAGACAGACAGACAGACAGACAGACAGACAGACAGACAGACAGACAGACAGACAGACAGACAGACAGACAGACAGACAGACAGACAGACAGACAGACAGACAGACAGACAGACAGACAGACAGACAGACAGACAGACAGACAGACAGACAGACAGACAGACAGACAGACAGACAGACAGACAGACAGACAGACAGACAGACAGACAGACAGACAGACAGACAGACAGACAGACAGACAGACAGACAGACAGACAGACAGACAGACAGACAGACAGACAGACAGACAGACAGACAGACAGACAGACAGACAGACAGACAGACAGACAGACAGACAGACAGACAGACAGACAGACAGACAGACAGACAGACAGACAGACAGACAGACAGACAGACAGACAGACAGACAGACAGACAGACAGACAGACAGACAGACAGACAGACAGACAGACAGACAGACAGACAGACAGACAGACAGACAGACAGACAGACAGACAGACAGACAGACAGACAGACAGACAGACAGACAGACAGACAGAGACAGAGAGACAGACAGACAGACAGACAGACAGACAGACAGACAGACAGACAGACAGACAGACAGACAGACAGACAGACAGACAGACAGACAGACAGACAGACAGACAGACAGACAGACAGACAGACAGACAGACAGACAGACAGACAGACAGACAGACAGACAGACAGACAGACAGACAGACAGACAGACAGACAGACAGACAGACAGACAGACAGACAGACAGACAGACAGACAGACAGACAGACAGACAGACAGACAGACAGACAGACAGACAGACAGACAGACAGACAGACAGACAGACAGACAGACAGACAGACAGACAGACAGACAGACAGACAGACAGACAGACAGACAGACAGACAGACAGACAGACAGACAGACAGACAGACAGACAGACAGACAGACAGACAGACAGACAGACAGACAGACAGACAGACAGACAGACAGACAGACAGACAGACAGACAGACAGACAGACAGACAGACAGACAGACAGACAGACAGACAGACAGACAGACAGACAGACAGACAGACAGACAGACAGACAGACAGACAGACAGACAGACAGACAGACAGACAGACAGACAGACAGACAGACAGACAGACAGACAGACAGACAGACAGACAGACAGACAGACAGACAGACAGACAGACAGACAGACAGACAGACAGACAGACAGACAGACAGACAGACAGACAGACAGACAGACAGACAGACAGACAGACAGACAGACAGACAGACAGACAGACAGACAGACAGACAGACAGACAGACAGACAGACAGACAGACAGACAGACAGACAGACAGACAGACAGACAGACAGACAGACAGACAGACAGACAGACAGACAGACAGACAGACAGACAGACAGACAGACAGACAGACAGACAGACAGACAGACAGACAGACAGACAGACAGACAGACAGACAGACAGACAGACAGACAGACAGACAGACAGACAGACAGACAGACAGACAGACAGACAGACAGACAGACAGACAGACAGACAGACAGACAGACAGACAGACAGACAGACAGACAGACAGACAGACAGACAGACAGACAGACAGACAGACAGACAGACAGACAGACAGACAGACAGACAGACAGACAGACAGACAGACAGACAGACAGACAGACAGACAGACAGACAGACAGACAGACAGACAGACAGACAGACAGACAGACAGACAGACAGACAGACAGACAGACAGACAGACAGACAGACAGACAGACAGACAGACAGACAGACAGACAGACAGACAGACAGACAGACAGACAGACAGACAGACAGACAGACAGACAGACAGACAGACAGACAGACAGACAGACAGACAGACAGACAGACAGACAGACAGACAGACAGACAGACAGACAGACAGACAGACAGACAGACAGACAGACAGACAGACAGACAGACAGACAGACAGACAGACAGACAGACAGACAGACAGACAGACAGACAGACAGACAGACAGACAGACAGACAGACAGACAGACAGACAGACAGACAGACAGACAGACAGACAGACAGACAGACAGACAGACAGACAGACAGACAGACAGACAGACAGACAGACAGACAGACAGACAGACAGACAGACAGACAGACAGACAGACAGACAGACAGACAGACAGACAGACAGACAGACAGACAGACAGACAGACAGACAGACAGACAGACAGACAGACAGACAGACAGACAGACAGACAGACAGACAGACAGACAGACAGACAGACAGACAGACAGACAGACAGACAGACACAGACAGACAGACAGACAGACAGACAGACAGACAGACAGACAGACAGACAGACAGACAGACAGACAGACAGACAGACAGACAGACAGACAGACAGACAGACAGACAGACAGACAGACAGACAGACAGACAGACAGACAGACAGACAGACAGACAGACAGACAGACAGACAGACAGACAGACAGACAGACAGACAGACAGACAGACAGACAGACAGACAGACAGACAGACAGACAGACAGACAGACAGACAGACAGACAGACAGACAGACAGACAGACAGACAGACAGACAGACAGACAGACAGACAGACAGACAGACAGACAGACAGACAGACAGACAGACAGACACAGACAGACAGACAGACAGACAGACAGACACAGACAGACAGACAGACAGACAGACAGACAGACAGACAGACAGACAGACAGACAGACAGACAGACAGACAGACAGACAGACAGACAGACAGACAGACAGACAGACAGACAGACAGACAGACAGACAGACAGACAGACAGACAGACAGACAGACAGACAGACAGACAGACAGACAGACAGACAGACAGACAGACAGACAGACAGACAGACAGACAGACAGACAGACAGACAGACAGACAGACAGACAGACAGACAGACAGACAGACAGACAGACAGACAGACAGACAGACAGACAGACAGACAGACAGACAGACAGACAGACAGACAGACAGACAGACACAGACAGACAGACAGACAGACAGACAGACAGACAGACAGACAGACAGACAGACAGACAGACAGACAGACAGACAGACAGACAGACAGACAGACAGACAGACAGACAGACAGACAGACAGACAGACAGACAGACAGACAGACAGACAGACAGACAGACAGACAGACAGACAGACAGACAGACAGACAGACAGACAGACAGACAGACAGACAGACAGACAGACAGACAGACAGACAGACAGACAGACAGACAGACAGACAGACAGACAGACAGACAGACAGACAGACAGACAGACAGACAGACAGACAGACAGACAGACAGACAGACAGACAGACAGACAGACAGACAGACAGACAGACAGACAGACAGACAGACAGACAGACAGACAGACAGACAGACAGACAGACAGACAGACAGACAGACAGACAGACAGACAGACAGACAGACAGACAGACAGACAGACAGACAGACAGACAGACAGACAGACAGACAGACAGACAGACAGACAGACAGACAGACAGACAGACAGACAGACAGACAGACAGACAGACAGACAGACAGACAGACAGACAGACAGACAGACAGACAGACAGACAGACAGACAGACAGACAGACAGACAGACAGACAGACAGACAGACAGACAGACAGACAGACAGACAGACAGACAGACAGACAGACAGACAGACAGACAGACAGACAGACAGACAGACAGACAGACAGACAGACAGACAGACAGACAGACAGACAGACAGACAGACAGACAGACAGACAGACAGACAGACAGACAGACAGACAGACAGACAGACAGACAGACAGACAGACAGACAGACAGACAGACAGACAGACAGACAGACAGACAGACAGACAGACAGACAGACAGACAGACAGACAGACAGACAGACAGACAGACAGACAGACAGACAGACAGACAGACAGACAGACAGACAGACAGACAGACAGACAGACAGACAGACAGACAGACAGACAGACAGACAGACAGACAGACAGACAGACAGACAGACAGACAGACAGACAGACAGACAGACAGACAGACAGACAGACAGACAGACAGACAGACAGACAGACAGACAGACAGACAGACAGACAGACAGACAGACAGACAGACAGACACAGACAGACAGACAGACAGACAGACAGACAGACAGACAGACAGACAGACAGACAGACAGACAGACAGACAGACAGACAGACAGACAGACAGACAGACAGACAGACAGACAGACAGACAGACAGACAGACAGACAGACAGACAGACAGACAGACAGACAGACAGACAGACAGACAGACAGACAGACAGACAGACAGACAGACAGACAGACAGACAGACAGACAGACAGACAGACAGACAGACAGACAGACAGACAGACAGACAGACAGACAGACAGACAGACAGACAGACAGACAGACAGACAGACAGACAGACAGACAGACAGACAGACAGACAGACAGACAGACAGACAGACAGACAGACAGACAGACAGACAGACAGACAGACAGACAGACAGACAGACAGACAGACAGACAGACAGACAGACAGACAGACAGACAGACAGACAGACAGACAGACAGACAGACAGACAGACAGACAGACAGACAGACAGACAGACAGACAGACAGACAGACAGACAGACAGACAGACAGACAGACAGACAGACAGACAGACAGACAGACAGACAGACAGACAGACAGACAGACAGACAGACAGACAGACAGACAGACAGACAGACAGACAGACAGACAGACAGACAGACAGACAGACAGACAGACAGACAGACAGACAGACAGACAGACAGACAGACAGACAGACAGACAGACAGACAGACAGACAGACAGACAGACAGACAGACAGACAGACAGACAGACAGACAGACAGACAGACAGACAGACAGACAGACAGACAGACAGACAGACAGACAGACAGACAGACAGACAGACAGACAGACAGACAGACAGACAGACAGACAGACAGACAGACAGACAGACAGACAGACAGACAGACAGACAGACAGACAGACAGACAGACAGACAGACAGACAGACAGACAGACAGACAGACAGACAGACAGACAGACAGACAGACAGACAGACAGACAGACAGACAGACAGACAGACAGACAGACAGACAGACAGACAGACAGACAGACAGACAGACAGACAGACAGACAGACAGACAGACAGACAGACAGACAGACAGACAGACAGACAGACAGACAGACAGACAGACAGACAGACAGACAGACAGACAGACAGACAGACAGACAGACAGACAGACAGACAGACAGACAGACAGACAGACAGACAGACAGACAGACAGACAGACAGACAGACAGACAGACAGACAGACAGACAGACAGACAGACAGACAGACAGACAGACAGACAGACAGACAGACAGACAGACAGACAGACAGACAGACAGACAGACAGACAGACAGACAGACAGACAGACAGACAGACAGACAGACAGACAGACAGACAGACAGACAGACAGACAGACAGACAGACAGACAGACAGACAGACAGACAGACAGACAGACAGACAGACAGACAGACAGACAGACAGACAGACAGACAGACAGACAGACAGACAGACAGACAGACAGACAGACAGACAGACAGACAGACAGACAGACAGACAGACAGACAGACAGACAGACAGACAGACAGACAGACAGACAGACAGACAGACAGACAGACAGACAGACAGACAGACAGACAGACAGACAGACAGACAGACAGACAGACAGACAGACAGACAGACAGACAGACAGACAGACAGACAGACAGACAGACAGACAGACAGACAGAAGACAGACAGACAGACAGACAGACAGACAGACAGACAGACAGACAGACAGACAGACAGACAGACAGACAGACAGACAGACAGACAGACAGACAGACAGACAGACAGACAGACAGACAGACAGACAGACAGACAGACAGACAGACAGACAGACAGACAGACAGACAGACAGACAGACAGACAGACAGACAGACAGACAGACAGACAGACAGACAGACAGACAGACAGACAGACAGACAGACAGACAGACAGACAGACAGACAGACAGACAGACAGACAGACAGACAGACAGACAGACAGACAGACAGACAGACAGACAGACAGACAGACAGACAGACAGACAGACAGACAGACAGACAGACAGACAGACAGACAGACAGACAGACAGACAGACAGACAGACAGACAGACAGACAGACAGACAGACAGACAGACAGACAGACAGACAGACAGACAGACAGACAGACAGACAGACAGACAGACAGACAGACAGACAGACAGACAGACAGACAGACAGACAGACAGACAGACAGACAGACAGACAGACAGACAGACAGACAGACAGACAGACAGACAGACAGACAGACAGACAGACAGACAGACAGACAGACAGACAGACAGACAGACAGACAGACAGACAGACAGACAGACAGACAGACAGACAGACAGACAGACAGACAGACAGACAGACAGACAGACAGACAGACAGACAGACAGACAGACAGACAGACAGACAGACAGACAGACAGACAGACAGACAGACAGACAGACAGACAGACAGACAGACAGACAGACAGACAGACAGACAGACAGACAGACAGACAGACAGACAGACAGACAGACAGACAGACAGACAGACAGACAGACAGACAGACAGACAGACAGACAGACAGACAGACAGACAGACAGACAGACAGACAGACAGACAGACAGACAGACAGACAGACAGACAGACAGACAGACAGACAGACAGACAGACAGACAGACAGACAGACAGACAGACAGACAGACAGACAGACAGACAGACAGACAGACAGACAGACAGACAGACAGACAGACAGACAGACAGACAGACAGACAGACAGACAGACAGACAGACAGACAGACAGACAGACAGACAGACAGACAGACAGACAGACAGACAGACAGACAGACAGACAGACAGACAGACAGACAGACAGACAGACAGACAGACAGACAGACAGACAGACAGACAGACAGACAGACAGACAGACAGACAGACAGACAGACAGACAGACAGACAGACAGACAGACAGACAGACAGACAGACAGACAGACAGACAGACAGACAGACAGACAGACAGACAGACAGACAGACAGACAGACAGACAGACAGACAGACAGACAGACAGACAGACAGACAGACAGACAGACAGACAGACAGACAGACAGACAGACAGACAGACAGACAGACAGACAGACAGACAGACAGACAGACAGACAGACAGACAGACAGACAGACAGACAGACAGACAGACAGACAGACAGACAGACAGACAGACAGACAGACAGACAGACAGACAGACAGACAGACAGACAGACAGACAGACAGACAGACAGACAGACAGACAGACAGACAGACAGACAGACAGACAGACAGACAGACAGACAGACAGACAGACAGACAGACAGACAGACAGACAGACAGACAGACAGACAGACAGACAGACAGACAGACAGACAGACAGACAGACAGACAGACAGACAGACAGACAGACAGACAGACAGACAGACAGACAGACAGACAGACAGACAGACAGACAGACAGACAGACAGACAGACAGACAGACAGACAGACAGACAGACAGACAGACAGACAGACAGACAGACAGACAGACAGACAGACAGACAGACAGACAGACAGACAGACAGACAGACAGACAGACAGACAGACAGACAGACAGACAGACAGACAGACAGACAGACAGACAGACAGACAGACAGACAGACAGACAGACAGACAGACAGACAGACAGACAGACAGACAGACAGACAGACAGACAGACAGACAGACAGACAGACAGACAGACAGACAGACAGACAGACAGACAGACAGACAGACAGACAGACAGACAGACAGACAGACAGACAGACAGACAGACAGACAGACAGACAGACAGACAGACAGACAGACAGACAGACAGACAGACAGACAGACAGACAGACAGACAGACAGACAGACAGACAGACAGACAGACAGACAGACAGACAGACAGACAGACAGACAGACAGACAGACAGACAGACAGACAGACAGACAGACAGACAGACAGACAGACAGACAGACAGACAGACAGACAGACAGACAGACAGACAGACAGACAGACAGACAGACAGACAGACAGACAGACAGACAGACAGACAGACAGACAGACAGACAGACAGACAGACAGACAGACAGACAGACAGACAGACAGACAGACAGACAGACAGACAGACAGACAGACAGACAGACAGACAGACAGACAGACAGACAGACAGACAGACAGACAGACAGACAGACAGACAGACAGACAGACAGACAGACAGACAGACAGACAGACAGACAGACAGACAGACAGACAGACAGACAGACAGACAGACAGACAGACAGACAGACAGACAGACAGACAGACAGACAGACAGACAGACAGACAGACAGACAGACAGACAGACAGACAGACAGACAGACAGACAGACAGACAGACAGACAGACAGACAGACAGACAGACAGACAGACAGACAGACAGACAGACAGACAGACAGACAGACAGACAGACAGACAGACAGACAGACAGACAGACAGACAGACAGACAGACAGACAGACAGACAGACAGACAGACAGACAGACAGACAGACAGACAGACAGACAGACAGACAGACAGACAGACAGACAGACAGACAGACAGACAGACAGACAGACAGACAGACAGACAGACAGACAGACAGACAGACAGACAGACAGACAGACAGACAGACAGACAGACAGACAGACAGACAGACAGACAGACAGACAGACAGACAGACAGACAGACAGACAGACAGACAGACAGACAGACAGACAGACAGACAGACAGACAGACAGACAGACAGACAGACAGACAGACAGACAGAGACAGACAGACAGACAGACAGACAGACAGACAGACAGACAGACAGACAGACAGACAGACAGACAGACAGACAGACAGACAGACAGACAGACAGACAGACAGACAGACAGACAGACAGACAGACAGACAGACAGACAGACAGACAGACAGACAGACAGACAGACAGACAGACAGACAGACAGACAGACAGACAGACAGACAGACAGACAGAC
>CAUPSG010000067.1:120000-127500 GCA_963513935.1 Aphrophora alni
TAATCATAAGTTTTTTTTTATTGATGATTTGTGTCAGGATGTCTTTTGTTGTAAATGACAAAGTCTGAAGCGCCGAAATTTCCTTCTGCTTTCAATAAACTTGAGCCTTGTTAATTACTAAATTTGTCTTTGTCTTTTTTTATTTTTTTCTTTTCAAACATTGTTACCATTTTGGTTCCGCCTTTATTAAATTTAAGTCCCCTGGTAACATGTTTTTGGTAGCAGAGCGTGGTTAATTTTAAATTCTGGAACCGTAGTTAATTTTCAAAATTTTGCATTGGAACTATCTAAATTTAAATTCAAAATTATCTTTGTAAACAAGGCTCTTTTTTATGTTTTGCATCTTTTTCAAATACTGCACAACTGTTGCTGATGAAATTTTTTTTTATTTAGTTTAAATATTTAAATCTCTATAAATCTATAGTCTCTTTTTTTTTATTATTTAGTTATTTTTATAAACACTTACACAAAAACTTCTAAACCAATTTCGATAAAATTTTTTTTTATTATTTTGTCTGCTTAAATATTTTTTTTATATATATATATTTACATACACTGCACCCTAGTCATTCACTGAATTTGATCCAGACAGCGGGCTCATTCGGGAATCCAAAAAAAAAATTTAAATAAATAATAAAATCCAAAAATAGTTAAAAACAAAAAAAAAAACAAAAAAATTTCAAAATCTCCTTCAAAAAATTTTCTCGAGTTTTCTTTCGCTTGTCTGTATCAATTCATACTTACACACACACATATATACACAACAACTACACTACATATAATTCTTGAGTCTTTCTCTGGCTCTTTCACCTTTTTTACATCATCTTAAAAGAAATTTTTTTTATTTAAAAACACTTGATTAAATTTTTTTTTTATTTATCAGCAACAGTTAAGATGGCAGTGGATTTGCTGCGATTAGTGGATTCGTTAAAGAATACCGAGCTTGCTTTTGAGGTAGTAGCTAGAGGTGGTGAAAAAGACATTGTAGCTAAAATGCGAACCTCTCTTAGGTCCCTTCTGCAGAACAGCGTCGAGCCCGAAATGGGAAACTTCACTGAAGACATCCTCTTGCAACAGATAGCGTTAGCCCGGAACTCCTTGTTTGTCTTGCAAGACGACCTGGAGAACCTCGATTCCGAAAGAGGAATCAAAATGATTCGTGTTCGTGCGCGCATAAACGTCTTCGGAAGACGACTAGAGTTCCTAAATCGGGTGCACACTGAACAACTAAAAGTAGCAGACAACAACGTGCCACGGGATCTGGCCGAGCTACATAACAATTTCGCTACGCTCAAAGAAAAATTTAAAGCCTTTGAGCAAACCGTTGCTCCTCTAAAACTAAACGTAAGCATCCCGCTAACGCCCTCTGGGGGAACCACTAAAGCTAGCTCTGCAGAGCCATCTCGGTCTAATGGGCCAAATCTCCTTGCGGACACGCCGCAGGCTGAGGCTCAGCAAACTACACCTAGCAGCTCGAAAGGCTGTCAATACATTTCCTTATACGGAAAATTAAGTCATCCTGCCGAACAAATAATTAAGACAATTCCTCAGACAGATGGGTTCGACCTTGACAAATTATTAAAATTTTTTAAAATTTCTTTAAAAATAGTTAAAACTTACCCGGACGTAGCCTTAAACATTAATAATGTTCTGATGCCCTATGCTCAGGGCCCTTTAAATTCATGTCTGATTAGACATCAGGCATTTAATACCTTTCATAAAGAGGCCTTAAGTCTCTTTATACCATCAAAACGGTTAGCCTCTTTAGTGCAGGAGTTATTTTATAGGCCCCAGAAGACTAACGAGGCGGTGCACATCTTTGTAAATGAAATTAAAGAGGCTGCAGAAACACTTAATTTAGATAAGTCCGAATTGGAGGTCACGGACGTCATTCTGGAGGGACTGTCTCCGGAAGTCCGCAACTGTTTAGTTTTTGCGACTAAGCCTAAAAATTTCGCAGATCTAGATCGACTCTGCGCTCACGTAAATAACATCATGTACACTGACAGGCAAAGGGCTCCATTAAAGAGACCTGAGTTTAAAAGTCCTGATTTTAGACCTACAAGACCTGTAGTCTGTTACAGTTGCGGGCAGCCGGGACATAGAAGCCCAGAGTGTCGAAACCGGCCTCCAACAAGGCAATATCCTCCAAAAAAACGGAGGCAGGTTTGGAGTCTAGTTGGTAGCTCCAGGCCAGCCTCCCTTTCTAAAACCAACCACATCGGATTTAAACATAACACGAAACCACATTTTTTTAATAAACCTCCCTTTCAAAATTTAAACTCAATCTCCTATTCAAGAAGAAACAATTTCGGCAATAAAATTCAAAATTACGTTACTCCCATCTGTTATCATTGTGGCATACCCGGTCACTATATCTGGGGCTGTAAATTCTTCTCTCTACGGAATAGGTCCAGGCAAACCTATTCCAGCTCTAAGCTTTCCAACTGCAAACTTCAAAAAAAAAATAACATTTCTCTTAAATCTAGGGGTCTGAACGATCAGTTTTTGCCTTTGGTGGAAGTAGCTTTTGGGCAAATTAAAGTTAAGGCTCTGCTGGACTCCGGTTCAGTAAGATGCGTCATTTCTAAAGCCCTTTTTAAAAAATTGAAGAACACCAAGGCTTTTAAATCCATCACCAGGGTGAAGGCTGATTGTGTCACGGCTTCTGGAAAAAGGTTGCCCATTTCCTACTCTTGTCGTCTTCATCTTAAAATGGAACATTGTAGTTGGAATGTGGATTTCCTGGTGGCGCATAAGTTGTCGTGTCCTCTGATCCTCGGGTCAGATTTCATATCTAAAACGGGACTGGTACTTGATCTTTCAGCAAAAAACTTCTATTTCAAATTTTCAAGGTCTATTGTTTTTCCTCTATGTAATTTTAGTAATTCTGCGTATAAACCTATAGTGTCCACAACATCTGAATCTACTGCTCCTGATCCTTTAGGTCATCTTCAAAAGGACGATAAAAACGCCATTTTAAAAATAATTAATGATTTTCCTCAGGTACTCACAAAAAGGTTAGGTTTAACACATCTAGTTGAATACGATATTCAACTGAAGGACAACACTCCGGTCAAGTGTTCTCCATACCAATTGGCACCTCCCAAAATGGAATACCTCCGCGAACACATCAACGAATTGTTAGATTCAGGAGTAGTAGAACCCAGCCGGTCGGCATATGCATCCCCTGTTTTTCTGGTTCAACATCCCGAAAAGAAAACAAGGATGGTGATTGATTATCGGAGGCTCAATCAAAACATCGTCGTCGAAGCGGTGCCGCTACCTAACTTACATCAAAGTTTTAACTGGTTTGTCGGTGCCAAATATTTCACAGTTTTCGATCTTAATTCAGCTTATCATCAAATCCCTTTGTCTCAAAAGTCCAAGCAAATTACCAGCTTTTGTACTCCTTGGATGCTTTATCAGTTTACTCGAGTCCCTTTTGGACTCTGTACTGGTGCCCAAGTGCTTACCAGACTTTTGGATCAGGTCTTCCATGACATCAAATTCAAATTCATTTTTAATTATCTGGATGATCTAGTCATTTACTCCAAAACTTGGGAAGAGCATCAAAAACATCTTCGGGAAGTCCTTACTCGTTTGCGGCGGGCTGGCTTGACTGTTAACCCAGATAAGGTCCGTTTCGCTGTGAATGAGATAAGCTTTTTAGGACACCTAGTTTCTTCTCGTGGCGTGCAAATCGACCCATCTAGAACAAAAGCAATTAGAAATTTTCCGCAACCCAAGAACCCTAAGGCCGTTTCCAGATTTATTGGAATGGTCAATTTCTTTGCTAAATTCATTCCAAATTTCGCGGAGCACGCTGCGCCTCTAAATCTGCTTCGGAGGAAGGGCCAAAAATTCTCTTGGCAAGCTGAACAAGAGAAAGCTTTTAAACATCTTCGGGAGGCAATAACACAGCCTCCGGTTCTCCGGATGGCCGATTTCGCCAAACCATTCATCCTGCAAACGGATGCGAGCTCGGTGGCCCTTGGAGCAGTTCTACTCCAAGAAATTGACGGCTCACGACAGCCCATAGCGTACGCTTCACGTACTTTAACACCTGCAGAAAGAAAAGCCTCATCTGCATATGAAGCCGAATGCCTAGCAGTAGTTTTTGGAGTAGAGAAATTTAGGCAATATCTAGAGCATCGGGAATTCCTATTAGAAACCGACAACCAAGCCCTTTCTTGGCTTTTAGCACGTCCTCGTCAACTTGGTAAATTAGGCCGGTGGATTGCCAAGTTGACTTCATTGAAATTTAAGGTAGCGCACATAAGAGGAACTCAGAACATCATAGCAGACTCCCTCTCGCGCATGTTTGAACCGGAAAATTTCAACGAAGAAAATGTCACCTTTTCGTGTACCAGTCTCCTCACAAATTTTCCTCTAGCTTTTCATGACATCCAGACTCATCAAAAGGCCGACCCTATTTTGAAAAATATCATTGCCGATCTTGAACAGAACATCTCTTCGGAGAAGTACTGTTTAAGTAAAGGTGTTCTTTGCCTGAAAAATCATCTGGAAAAGCCCACCAGAATTTATTTACCTCAGTCCTTAGTCGACCTGGTGATTAATTATCATCACGACTCCGTTGTGGGTGGTCATCTTGGAGTACTTAAAACTTTGTTTAAGGTAAAGGAGAACTTTTATTGGCCAACTTTAAAACAGGATGTCACTTCTAAAGTGCGAGCTTGTTCGGTGTGCGCTGTAAGCAAACCTGCTCACAACTCCAAATTAGGATACCTTGCCTCAACGGTTCCCAATCGTCCCATGGAAAAATTACATATCGACTACGTCGGACAGCTTCCTAGGACAAAACAGGGCTACAACATGATACTGGTCGCAGTTGACCAGTTCTCAAAATTCACCTGGCTCATGCCTGTCAGAGATGCAACTTCCCACAGTACAATTAAGGCCTTAAGCCAAAACATTTTTCAAAATTTCGGTTTTCCAAAGATAATAATCTCTGACAATGCACAATGTTTTGTATCACATGTCTTCCGCAACTTTTGTTTTTCTCGCGGTATTAAGCATGCAACTTTATCTCCTTATCACCCCCAACCTAATAATGCGGAAAGACTCAACCGAAACCTTAAGGCAGCCCTTATCGCCTATCACTCCAAAAATCAATCCTCTTGGGACGACTCCCTTTGCTGGCTTCAGCTGGCTTTCAATTTCGCACATCATGAGACTCTTAAAGCAACACCTTTTAGTATTCTTTTTAATTTTCTCCCCAATACACCACTGAGTCTCAGCTGGAACATACATGATCTCCTTCCAAAACCTAATACTAATCCATCACAAGTTTGGCGCCAGGCCAAAGACAATATAATGAAAGCGCACCAAAAGGCCGAAAAGACCTATAACAAATTCAGGAAGCCTCATCTGTATAAAATCAACGATCTTGTCTGGTGTAAAACACACCCTCTTAGCTCTGCCATAGACAAGCGAGCTGCTAAATTGATGCCTCGATGGTCAGGTCCCTTCCGGATCATTGATTTTCTTACTCCAGTTACCGTTGCGCTTTCTTTCGCCAATTCACCTCGTTTTATTAAAAAAGCACACGTCGAGCAACTCAAACCTCATCATATAAATTAAATATTAACAAATTTCTAGAACCTTCTCCTTTACGATTTAATTTTCTTTCTGATCTTTCTTGGCCCGCACAAATTGTCATCTGGTAGTCTTCTTTCTATGCACTGCAGAACATAATAAAATACGGAACCAAGCCGTATTTCCTCTAAGCCAAATGCACATCTGTATGTTTGGGCATCGGTGGGCTGAGCTCTCCTAGAGCCCCTCCGTGCCGTAATCTTTATAGGTGTTTGCAGGCGAAGAGATATTGATTTTCCTTGTCCAGTGATATATCTCACTGTTTCCCGGACTTGACGCTTTTCAACCCATAGTCTGATCAACTATGAGGTTCCACTTTACGGCAATGGCCGCTACATGTACCTGACATGTTTCCCTATCTAGACATATCTTGACATCGAGCACTCCGCGGGTGTAATCGATGCGACGAGAATATAGAGAGCGTCATGAACTCTTCTATTTCTTCGTCACCATAACGTCTTCGGACGAGGACATAGTGAGTCCATCTTCTTAATAGTTAAGTTTGGTGCATTTGTTCTTTGTTGTTTATCTTGGTGAAGGTATACTGACCGGTTCTGTCGAACTACATATAGTTAATGTGGCACTCGCTATGCATGTTAGTCTTAGTTTGTCTTTTGTTTATCTCGAGGTCTAAAACACCTGTCTGAGAGGAAATTTTTTTACCCCTTCAAGCACACTCTCTCTCTCCTTTTTCTAAATTTTGCGGGAGGCCCTTCTGGCCCCTTTTCTTTTCTACCCTAACTCCGTCTTTCGGGGGGGGAGAGCTGTAGCATTTAAATCCAAAAAAAAAGCACTTCCGCAATAACTTAACTCATTTCGTAAATATACATTCCACTTTCCGTCGCTTGACAGATGCTGGCATCTAGCGGCCCGCTCCTAAACCAAGCATCACCTGATACTTGAAACCAAAGTACATTTTCGCCGGTCAAGCTAGCTTCTCGATTACCGGTCCACAGTCTACATGCGATAACAACATGGTCTACACTCTTCATAACTCCGTTAGCTAAAAGTTTTTCTTTCTTCTCTCAAAATTACCGTCTTTCTAAAACATCATGTTAAATTACTAATTGTGCGCCTTAGTCTAATAATCTGGTTCAAAAATGTTAAAATTAACCATCATTTTCTCGGTACTACCTCACGTGATCTGCGACAGGATTTACCAGGTACTTCAACCTTACAGATTTTGTCATATTATAAATTTTGTTAATTTTTAAAATAATTTGTTAATTATCATGTATTCTTTAAAATATGTATTTCATGTTTTATTCAATATTCTATTTCCTTTTGAAACTAAATGATTATAAAAATTTTCTTTTCTTAAAACATCATTTACAAAATCTTGCAAAGGCACATTTTACGTTTTGAACATTTTTGTGAAATAAGTGCAAACTAGTGTTGAACATTAAATGATCAGAATATGAACATGTCAAATATAAAACAATTGAGGAAATTTCTTCTAAATCAGAAAATTTCGTTTTACAAGCTTTTGCAAAATCTTACAAGTCTTATACAAGCTTTCTTTTAAACAAAATTAAAATATATATAAATAGATTTATAATAATCTAAGAAGCTTTTAAGTACCATCTTAACGAATTTCTGTTATACAATCAATTTTCTTTAATTTTGGCAAATAATCAGATATTTCTTTAATGATGAACATTAATGCTAAAACATGTCTGATTTTGTACAGACACTAAAAGAACATGTTTTTTGCTCACAGCTAATATGCTGGTAGGACAAATAGGAGAAATTGGAGAAATAAAGAAATTCTTGTCTCACATTGCGCAAACCAACGAAACATCCTAACAAGTTTCGTCCTGTTGGCAAAACACGTTTTTTTTTTGTATAACGTAACTTCACATTTTCAAGTGCATAAAAGTG
>CAUPSG010000068.1:0-21892 GCA_963513935.1 Aphrophora alni
TACAGTTACAACCTACTGAAACAAATATAATAGTGTTTTGAAATGTACAAGGAATTTCATGTGTTTCTGAGAAGGATATTTGTCACCGTTACAAGAGAGAAATAGAATAAACACAATATATCTCTGTTGGGAAATTTATCTTCATTTTAGATTGAGGTTAGTAAACGAGTGGGTAGACGAAAACACACGAAATAAATTTGTAAAATTCGTTATTTAAGAGAAAATAAATACACGGTAATAACTTTATTTTTAAATTTTTATACTCTTTGAATTAGATTTACCTTATTATAAATTTATATTTATACAAGCTACATATAGAACAACAATATGGTTAACCACTTAGATTATTTCTGCATTAGTATTTAGAATAGGTTGAAGATTTATTATTCAAAATTAAAGGCTCTCTAGGGCTCACTAAAGTGAGTATCGGCGTGGCCGAGAGAACATAGCTGAATTTTCACCTTTTTGTATGTAGTCTTTTTTTAGATCCCCCTCTTTCATCTTTCTCTCTTCACCGACTCTTCCCTTTTTCCAATTTTAACGCTAAAAGAGTATTCGACAGGTTAGGACTTTATTTTATCTAGTGTTCTTCGTTTATTAAATCAGTAATGGCCGAAACTTTTTCGCCTTTAAACAAAAAGAAAAAGAAAATTATAGCTAATGTTTGAATAGAAACTGAAATATTGTCTTATGATTTACTTCTATAAATTTATGTAACTAAATCAATCGTGATTGCATTAATTGTTAAAGTTATTGGTGGTAAATAATAATAAAAACGAAAATAAAAGAATCAATACTGTTTACTTACGTGACGAGAAAGGGTACACAAACATAATCACTAGCTGGACACATAAGAACGCCTTAAATATGTAGTGATCCTAGTTATACACTTTCACGTAGTCTCAGATTAGTTAAACCTATTTCATCTTTCATAACAAGACAAAAATATCTAAAACTATAGCCTTATTGTGTCGTACGCGACAACCCAGCTAGGCGGTTCGGGGATTGCCATGCCCGTATTGCCAAGCTTCTGTAAGATCTGCTCGGTTTCAAACCATGGACACATATTATGCTCTGACGTTTTCCAATTGTTTTAATATCAATCACAATGCCAAGAGAAAGCCATCAATGTGGATTGTTGTTTCCTTCAAGTGCATCTGTTATTTCTTGATGTTTGAATATTTTGGTGTCACGTCGCATACCCCATTGAGTTTAGTGAGTATTTATAGTATATAAGGAATGAGATCAGTCTAAATATCCGTTACAACTAATTAGGTAAGTAAACTTTATACAGTGGAAAAAAATACACTAAACATATCTAAATACTAGTTCTTCAATGTAAGCATGTGAACATAAATATTAAATATAGATAATAATCTACGAGTTCAGAAATAAAATTAAAAATATTGTGTATATTCTACCTTCCTTGATTCATTGTTATTTAAAGTTGAAGAACCTCTTGGTCATCATCGTCTTATAAAAAAAGAAGAAAAGTACATGAAATACTCTAATAAGGTCTGTAATAGAACAAGAGTTGGTCAAGGGAGACCTGATAGGAAAGAGAGTTCGAACCCAAGACTGCAAGGAAGAAAGTATAAATCCACCAGATAGGTTATGTATTGCCACACCAGTACTTACTGTGAACCCCTGAGGGTTGTATTGGCAACACTTCATTGTTTTCGTAACTTGTAGAAACATGATATACCTGTTCCATCTACTGTTTCAATTTATAATCAATCAACTTCGGAACTACCTTCGACAAGACCCACCCATTTACCTCCCCCCCACCCAATCCATTCACTTCTAAATGTAACAACTTTCATTGAGACTTAATCGTTATACCATATTCATCTTATTGTAATATATTAGATTAATAAAATGTATATTAAAATCAAACTTTTTATTTCAAATTTTTACTAAAGTTTTTGAGATTTGAACGTATTTAATATATTAAAATTACCAAAGTTACTCTTTTAAATTTCGTTTACATTTTTTGTGTACATTTCGTGTATTTGTCTCTTCATATACATTTTCGTTCCGGAAAAAAAAATTGTAAAACTTATGTGTACAGTTCTGACAAGTTTAATTTTACACATTACTTCAAGCTACTATAAATCTCATTATTTACATTTAATATTTGATTTCCATTACAATTTAAAGTGATGTGCAATTAAATTATTCTGTCACACTAACGCCAATTTTACTCTTTTATTTTCAAGAAAAATTAACTTTTTATTATTGTCTGAATACCAGTTTACTTACATACTGTTATGGGAATAATTAACAATTATTATTAAGTTACGTAACTTTACAGTTTTTTCAGTTTCTTTGTTTTGAATGTCGGATAAGTTGTTTCACCTTTACTTCAAGGTCATCTTCAGATCCTTAAAATGTATTCGTTCGTAAGAATTTCGCTAACACATGTACATACACTATACAACAGTTAATTAACATTTAAAACATTTACAAATTTTGATAGAAACGAACAGTCAAGTGACATGTCTCACACAAAATGTTCTGCATGGATTAACAGTGTGGTGTATCTTATCTGTAGGACGTCACTCCTGCTTAAACTTCCTTCTCTGCTTTGTGGTAATGAGTTTAATTAAATAATTAAATATGCTGTGAGTATTGAATTTCTGTTTTTCATTCAAAAGTTTTCTGGAGCCAATTTTAATACTTTGATGATTTCAAATTCTCCAAGAGTGTGTACTTTTGACTTTTTTTGGCAGATGTTTAAAATTTACATGTTTACTTCAGGTGTGATTTAGCTAGATAATGTGTTGGGCAAAGTTGCAATGTTAAAGCCTAGGGGATATGTTCTCTAAATCTTGTGTTAAAAGAACGTCCGTTTTGTCCGATGAAAGTGGAACAGTTAATGCATTTTCCGGTCAAATTAAGTGAGATTCTTGTTCGTTTTTTATTATTTGTTTACGGATTTCTCTTTCAATTATCTTAGACTTTGTTTATCCGTCAAAAATTTAAAATGTGAATTGTTGTGCCGCGTGTGTGAAATGTGTTAACGAAGTTCACATGAATACGTTTTAAGGATCTAAAGATGACCTTGAAGTAAATGTTGAAATTAGTTATCCATTATCCCAAACAAAGGAACTGAACCTAAACATTAAAACTCAGTTCCGGTTGCTAAAATCTCCAAAAGTAAATAAATTAACAATTGATTATATGAGTCAATTGCACTAACAATTGAGACATTCATGACTAAGATATCAATTTATGTGAATAAGTTTATGAGACCTTTCGGTGACTTTGTCGGTAGCGCAATTGTCCTGATGGTCTATTATCTAGCTAATAGTTACACATATTTACACTCAAATCACAAATGTTCATGTTTACACGTTTTATTATTCAACAGAATTGAGTTTTATTTCTATACTTTAACACAGTTATGCAGCGACTTGGCAATATTTTGTACAAATAAGGTTAGAGAAAGTTGAGCACCAAATTAGCGTATTTGACAGTCGTTTTAACTTGGTCTCGTTGTGATATTTAAGCGAGCGAGAATAACGAGTGAGTATGTGTTTGTGTACGCAACGAGAGCGTCGATAGTGGCTTTGTTAACCAAATATAGAACTCGTCTTTGTACATTAGTTTGTACGCTATGAGGGGGTTCGTAAAATGTTTTATAAGGGAAACTTGAAAGAGTCTCAGCTTGAGAGGGGGGGAGGGGGTTCTTCCGTAGTTTTGAAAGAACCCTTTGCTTTAAGCGTTACTTGGTTTGGACCAATTAGAGAATGTCGTGGTGGTAGGAGATTGAAGGTAGACCTTCATTGGAGGGTTGCTTCGGTTACAGAGCCTGAAGCTAGAAGAAATAGAAAGTTAGTTAATTACCCTTCCCATTCAAAAGTGACTATTAAATGTCAAGATTGATTGAACAATATTGATTGTTCCAATATCTCTACTGGAATTTAAACATGTATTAAGGGTGGAATATTCAATGCATTTATACTGAACAAATTTCTGTTACTTAATTAATTTCGTTTTATTCAATTCTTATTTCTTATATATTTATTGACTTTCTTGATACATATAAGGCTCTAAAAGTTGAATATTTGTGTTATTTACAATCGATTTAGTTCATGGATGTAGCATATATGTGTAAAATGGTTATACATATAGTTATTATGGTATATAGTTATATATATATAGTTATATATGTGTATGTGTGTGTGTGTACATGTGTATGTATTTACGCATGAATGTGTGTATATTTTTAAATCGAACCAGGTTTACCAATTATTTTTATTGAAATTTTTATGTTTTTCGTCTTCTTGCCACAGGATATAGCATGGGTTGTTATAGTTTTAAACAGTGTAGACTAAATACTGCCATTTTTAATATTGCTCTATTTGTTCCTTTCTTCTTTTTTCATTTTGATAAAGAGATTTGTTTATATATATATATATATATATATATATATATATATCCTACATAGTAGAATATATATATATATATATATATATATATATATATATATATCCTACATAGTAGAAATGGTTTTGTTATTTCGTAAATAAAATGGAATTTCAAAGGAAATACAAATATTATTATTGTATTAGAAAGCATAAAAAGAATCATAGGAAATTAAAAAAAAAAAAAACAATTAATTTTGCCATTGTACTGCAATAACTTTAATGATGCAAATGATGATTTGTCATATATTAATTTTAAATATTGCAACTTCCGAGTGTACACTAATCACGATTGTATTTTTATTTAAAAAACTCATAATCTAAAACTTAGACGACATTCATCCCTAATGGTGCTTTGTGATACTTGAACTTGATTAATGAGCTAAGCTTTGTTCCGAGAGTTCATAGAGAGCCTCATTGGAAAGTTTCTACACAAGTAGAATTCTCAACAATACTTGTTACGTGTCTTTCCTTTCAATTTGTTGTTCAGGATCTCTCCTTCTACTAATTTCGTTGAAGTTATTTGATAATTACAGTTACATGAGTCCTTTTCTCCAGGATTGTAAATTTACAATATATCAGTAACAATCAGAGATAGTTTTTAATTAATTATAATATGTCATAGATATTTTGTATAATTTCACATGTGAATGTGAGCTAATGCGCGATCTTTTAAAGTTTTTTAAATTTATTTTTGTTTAAAGAAAATTGTTTCAGTATAAATACTAATAAAAAAGCATAAACAAAGACTTTATCAGTCAACTAGTTCAGGGTAGGAAGATAACAAGTGTTGGTTAAGAGACACATAATAGTAAAGCTGAAAGAGAGGAGTCTAACCAAAGACTACACGAAAAAAAGTTGTAAATCCAGTTAGTGTCCCTCAGGATTGCCACACCCGTACTCACTATAAGTGAGCTAAAAGCTTCTCATGACCTCAATCATTGTGAATACCAGTATGGAAACCCCGAGGTACACTAACTGGATAGACACATTTCTTGGTTTAGATTCCTTTCTTTCATCTTTTGATCAGGTTTTGCTATTTCCAACAGTGAAGCTATTTGAGTATTCTAATGTTAGGGGGTTTTAAGGCGATGATGACTGAGAAGTTTTACTCCTTTCAGCAACAAGGGAGGAAAAATTAACGGAAGATACTAGTTTGAAGATAATTTCATCTAGAGAATTGATTTGGGCAAGATTCATTCCTTAAAGAGGAACTCTGTATCTACGTTTCGACAACAGAAAATCAGTTTGGAAGAATTTTTGCAACCTATCAGAGAGACGTAAGAAGTCTTTGAAACACTTACTGAATTTATACAACCATTTTTGAGACATTAAAAACGGTTTTAAATAATTTATAAAGTGTTTAATTAAGAAGTGCAATAAATACAGTTCAGTAAATAAAACTAAATGATATCTAATTTAAAACTTTTGAACTCGCACTCAAAGAGTGTATGACAGACAAGAAAAGTAGTTCGGAGTGACCAGGTGACCAGTAAGAAATGGAAAGAATCGTTGAAAAAACAATACCTTGATAAACTGTTCATCGACAATGTGTATTGACAAATCATTTTGTTTTTTGTTGGTTCTTTATTAGTATAAAAATAAATGTGGTTTTCGTATTGGGTATATTCCATAAGTTTATGAATCAATTACTACCCTGTATACAAAGCATAGGGTACTTTTGTTAATCGTAAAATAAATAAATTTACGTTTTTTGACTGTCCTTCATGTTTCACGGTCGCAGGAAAGCGAAAAAGTGATTTTCGAGATCCCGTCCATCGAAGTCGTTGTTTATACGCAGCGTGATAGTGGGTAAACAATTTAGATATTAACATGAATTATGGTATAGGGGACCAGAGTGTGCACATTGAACTCAATTGTCATTAAAATATCCATAAAAAAATGACCATTTTAAACAGTTTTTTGCTGAAACATCAAGTATTATTTAACTTATTACCTTATGACAATTTTCTAATTTCAATTTTACATGTAACTGTACCAACATCTCTACATTAACAAATATCGAAGTTATTTGTACAATATTTAATTTTGAACCATGATTTCTCAAGAAAGTGTGATATTTGTAAAGTTACAATATCCTACAATGTGACACGAGCGAAGCGAATGGAGAATTTAAACATCTACGAGGACCGTTAGGCGACGTCGAAAAAGTTGTGATATTCACAATAACAAGTTTCGGAAAATCTGTGTAACAACAGAATTAAACAATCTTGCCCTTGTGGATACGATACTTTGAAATCAACATTTTCGCTTTCCATTTAGAAAATCTGTATTACATAGTATGAGCAGGGTAAGAATCATGATGCCGCCCGTCAACTAGTTTGTATTTACATTACAGGAGAATAAGCCTATGAAACAGACGAGTTTTATGTTTTATAAGTTGTGCAAAGAATAAAATGAGATGTATAGATATAGCAGAAAGTATTAATGCAGGTAATATTAGGAGAAAATCTTGTATAATTGAAAGTGTAACACACTAGTTGCCCAGAATTTAAAACTATATTTTTACATAAATGGTGGTAATATGTCAATATCCATTAAACTAAATTAAAGAACGTTTGATCTAAATGTCGTCCAATTTTGATTTCTTTTTCAGATAACTCAAGTGTTATGAAATGAGGAAGTTTGATAAGTTTATTGGATTTCAAACGCAAAACCAATATATTTAATGGTTTCCTCTAAAGTTTGAAGTTACCTCTTATAACTTAAGCAATAAATTGAAATATTGATCTGTGAAGAAAAATATCTGTTGGTTACCTAAACCTTATACAATTATTACTTTTAATTAAATAAAGTTGAATTGCATTTTACTTGTATTTAAATATATTTTGTTTAATAGTTGCGAGTTTTAAGAAATTATTTAGTTGTATTAAAGGTTTAATTTTAAATTTGAGTTGCAATAATAACTATTGTAATGCCATTTACTAAATTAAAAAAAAAATAAAGTGTATCCGGTAATAACTTGAAGAAAATGCTTTCTTCAAGTCATAATTCATATATAATTCTTCAAATAAAAACCTTCCAACATTTTACTTAAAATCATATTATTATTCTGAGTTTGTATTTTGAAATATTATTTTAAAAATCAATCTAGAGTAGATATTTAATGTGATTGTTTATTTTCTACCTGTTTTCATTACAAATGTTTAGAAAACCCTTTAGGAAAATAAATATTCAGTTGAATTCATATAACTTTGGAAATGGATATCATCAAATAAATTATCACATATGACGACCCACAGAACATATTTCAAATGTTTATTGAAACTGATACAAATATTAGCCATGCAAGTTTTAAAAATAAACCGATACATAAATTAATTATGTTCTCTTTTTATTGTTTTTTGTTACATATAAGTAAAGTAGACACTTCAGCCTTACAGCATAGCGTCCTGATAAATGGAGCGTTAAGATTGTTTGTTTAATGAACTTCAAGTTAATTACGCTATTAACGAAAAAATAAAGTTTTAGAAAATTGAAAAACAATAAAGCTTGGATCACTAAGAATACCTAATATCATTTGTATATTTTATGTCTAGGAATAATACAGATGTAAAGTCTACAGACATAGTCTAGTACTTAAGTAATATATTATATACATTGAAGACACTACATTGTGTTTCTAGCTTATAGAAACCTAATCAATCTGACCTGACCTGTCATATTGTTTAGATATGTAATCAATCAACTTTGATACTACTCTCGACAAGACACCCATCTTCTCCTCCAAATCAACCCCCTCCCTCAATCAACACCCTCCCTCAATCAACCCCCCTCCTTCAATCAACTTTGATACTACTCTTGACAAGATCTCATCTCCTCCTCCAAATCAACACCCCTCCCTCAATCAACCCCCTCCCTCAATCAATTTTGATACTACTTTCAACAAGACTCTCATCTCCTCCTCCAAATCAACCCCCTTCTCAATCAACCCCCACCCTCGATCAGCTTTGATACTACTCTCGACAAGACTCTCATCTCCTCCTCCAAATCAACCCCCTTCTCAATCAAACCCCCACCCTCGATCAGCTTTGATACTACTCTCGACAAGACACCCATCTCCTCCTCCAAATCAATCCCCTCCCTCATACAACCCCCCTCCTTCAATCAACTTTGATACTACTCTTGACAAAACTCTCATTTCCTCCTCCAAATCAACACCCCTCCCTCAATCAACCCCCTCCCTCAATCAACCCCCTCCCTCAATCAATTTTGATACTACTCTCAACAAGACTCTCATCCCCTCCTCCAAATCAACCCCCCACCCTCAATCAATTTTGATACTTCTCTCGACCAGACTCTCATCTCCTCCACAAATCAACCCCCTTCTCAATAACCCCCTCCCTCAATCAACTTTGATATTACTCTCTGCAAGACTAACATCTCCTCCTCCAAATCAACCCCCTCCTTCAATCAACTTTGATATTACTCTCTGCAAGACTAACATCTCCTCCTCCAAATCAACCCCCTCCTTCAATCAACTTCGATACTACTCTCTGCAAGACTTCCCTTTCCTTCTCCAAATTAACCCCTCCCTCAATCAACTCTAATATCTCTTTCCCAGACGGATCCATTATAGGATAGGTAGCCCCGATATTCTGTATAAGAAAGAAACCTTCTTAATTTCCTTCTTCTTTACAGGTAGAAAACCTTTCGGTCACAATCGGCTTATAAAAATGGTAGAAAAGTACATAAAATAAAGACTCCTAACCTTCGAATACTCTAATTGCGTCAGGGTCGGAAGGGAATAAGAGTTGGTCAAGAGAGACTTGATATGAAAGATGAAAGAAAGGGATCTAACATATGCTTACGTGATAAAAGGTGTATATACAGCAAAGATCCCTCGGAATTGCTACGTCTGTATCAACTATATTAAGCTCCACATAGTTAATATTTTTGCAAGCACAACTATACAACATAATTCATATTTAATTCATAAAAAAAAAGAAGTTGTTTCTGCAAATGTATGAAGCTTTTTATTCGAGGAAAAGGAAAGAAAACATATCATAAGATTTATTTTCACGCTTGTGACATGTTTATCTTTCCACTTTAGCTATCATAAATCTCAACCTTTACATTTACTATTTAAATTTCCCACTTTAAGTAATTTACAAGTGTACATTAAATAAATTGCGGTAGAACAAATTTATTGGTAACACCATGTTTATTCTTTTATTTTCCATTTCAGAACCAGTTATTTCTCTCATCCCCGTTATGTTTTTATACACATTTTGAATTGTTTATTCGCAAGAAAATCATTGCATTAAGTCGTTTGTAGTATTCTGGTTTAATTGACGCAATGAACTGAAAGTAAAATAATTGAAAAAAAACTAAACCAATAAAAACAGCGTCCTAATGGTTATTCATTGTACAAAGCTGATGATATCAAGTAGTCTACTAATTGTTTTTCGTTACCCAGTATAGGGTAAGTTTGGTAATCATAAAAATCCGCTTTTTTTACTGATCCTCAAGTTCCATGGCGTAGGAAAAGTTAAATAGTTTTATCCACAAGCCGCCCGTCCGTCGTCTTCAGTAAGTAAACACGATAAAGGTCATAAATATAGTTCAAATATAACTGGAAATAGACTGGGGTTGTGGTGTGGCGGGGGAACAGTGTTGCCAAATCAAATTTCTTCATTTTCAAGAATTCCTAGTAATATGAGTAATGATTTTAAACGCAATTTCCGTTTTAATTTAATTTCAGATTATTTATTCTATGTTCATTTCAGTGTTTAATTACTGAACTTTTACCTAAGCATATTTTGTTAATTCCGTAGAATTGGCAACAAAGTTCGCCTGCCATTCTTTCAGAAGGCTACAAGCCACATCATATCTGCTTTTACTTCTATAGAATCCGTTTCCAGTTTAAATCAGACTGTAATATAGAACATGCAATTTGGTAGAAGTGACTACAGCGTGAGAGTTAGTAAAAAATGTTAAAACGCAGGTAATATTAAACAGCTATTTGTTCATATTTCTTGTGTTATTATAAGTTTATAACAGTTTAAATTAGATACAAATTTACACATTTCAATTCTGAACGTAATGTTACCAAACACACCTCTCTACAAAGCAGCAAAGTTATCGTTAAAATGTAATTTCGCAGCTTGACCAACCAAGAAAATAATATTAATTTAGCTTTAAGATACGACAAGACCTAGTCACAGACACGAGGGTAATGTGTGGATGCTTTTTACACATGTAGAGCTTGAGGCTCAGCATGGCAGACACTGACACTAACGAGGCGATTGTAGAGTGTTAATATAGACACATCTACCAGGTCTGTTAGGGCCTAGCTTACCTGACGTCGAGAAGGTCACCATAATTGAGGGGACTAATTGATCTACCAATACAATTCATCAAATCCTCCAAGACCCAAGAAACCCAACTTTGTAAAATTCATTTAGAATATCGCTCGTATTACATTGTATGATGGGGTTGAGTAAATACCATGACTTGTTTTATATATGTATTATTGTTATTGTTATAACAGTTAATACCTCTTTGTAAGTTGCATATATTAGGGCGTGTACTTAAAGCAATATGTTGGAACACATTTTTGTTTATTTGTAGTTAAGGATTTATTTACATATTGACTTTACGTCACTAATAAGTCTCTCTATGCATTAAATCTTCAAACGAAAGTTTACATGTCGCTTTTCCAAGCAAATATTAAGGTTTTTTGTATGTTAACTGCGTGTTAAGATAAGAGTATTAGCTGCAGAAGATAATTAAGTTAATTTACAATATGAAGTTCTCAAGTACACTGTTGTTTTTACTGATGACAATTTAGATACGCTTTGCTACCTGGAAATTTACTGACTTCGCGAGGTTCTTATCTTATACATTTCTCGTTTACTTTGTTCTAACGAGAGTGTACATGGTACAAAAACTGTTAGTGTTTTGTTTACGATTTTATAAAATTACTTTCTTTCCCTCTTGTTTAAAAAAGAAAATAACTCGGTCGCTTTTTAAATTAAATGGAAGCTAAGACAAACTAAAAATTCGAAGCCCTTGAATTATCTAATAGCGTCAGGATTGGGAAAACAAGGGTTGGTTAAGGGCAGCAGGTAAGGTATTTTTTTCTTTCTATTTTTTTTTTGTTTCTGTAGATCTTTATATTTAATAAAACATATAAATATATTTGGTATGTTACCTAAAAATAAGTACAAAAATTAATTTAAGTAGTCATGCCACGCCCAGCGCTAGCCATTTTTCGCCAACCGCTAGCGCTGTTCGAGTTTTTAAAAACTCTGTGACCCGGAATGTCCGCTATGCAAAATATCTCGGTGATGGGGACATCAAGACCATAACGACAGGAAACTTAAAATATGAAAAACCATATGGGAACTAGATATCAGTTGAGAAACTTGAATGTTTAGGCACATTCAGAAACGAATTGGTATACGTTTGAGGGAATTGAAGAGGAAAACGAAGGGGCAGAAACTACCTGATGGGAAGATATTTGGTGGTAAGAAAAGATTGACAGATGTTCAAATTGATAATCTGCAGACTTATTAAAGGCTAGCAATTAGGAGAGGATGCAGAAGTGTGCAGGAAATGAAAAAAAAATTACAAGAAACTGTCTTATTTTGAGCAAAAACTCAGTCGACGTATTGGATATTGTTCGACTCAAAAAAAAAAAAAACGAAAAAGATGCACTAGCAATGACCAAAGAAGCAAGGCAAGAGAGAAGAAAGAGGAGGCTGATGCAAGATGAGCAGGATGAAGATCCTGATGACCCTTCTTCCAGCACTTGGACAGTATACTTGTATCATATGCATTGGTTTATTAAATAGCGATTTTCAGAAAGTTTACTATTTCCTATACAAAGGTACATGTTTCTCTGGAACCACTAAAGCTACAAGTCTGAAATTTTTTACACAAAATGTATATTTAATTAGGAATAATCAGGCACATTTTAATGACTGTATATGCAATAGAGGGGCCAAAAAATTTAGTATTTACAAAGCAAGACAAATTAATATTAATGTTAATGATATGACAGTATTAATTTAGTCAAATATTTGAAGAGCTGTAGCAATTTCTGGAGTTTAATCAGTGAGCTGATGTTAGCTTTGCGACTAATCAGTGAAGGTAAATAAATTTAGTCTGTGTAAACAGGCAAGGTAACATTTTAGTGTACTATGCTGAACTATAGCAACCATAATCACAACGCTACTATTACTCTGTTAAACTAATGCAGGTACATTTCAAATCAGCTGTTTTACAATTTCAAAAATGTAAATGCATAAAGTATAAGAAATGTTTCATTTTTTATATTTTGTTACAGTACATACAACTGTTAACTCTAAATATAAGAAATGTTTCATTTTTTATATTTAGTTACAGTACATACATCTGTTAACTCTAAGTATAAGAAATGTTTCATTTTTTATATTTTGTTACAGTACGTACAGCTGTTAACTCTAAGTATAAGAAATGTTTCATTTTTTATATTTTGTTACAGTACGTACAGCTGTTAACTCTAAGTATATGAAATGTTTCATTTTTTATATTTTGTTACAGTACATACATCTGTTAACTCTAAGTATAAGAAATGTTTCATTTTTTATATTTTGTTAGTACATACAGCTGTTAACTCTAAGTATAAGAAATGTTTCAATTTTTATATTTTGTTAGTACATACAACAGAACTGTTAACTCTAAGTATAAGAAATGTTTCATTTTTTATATTTTGTTACAGTACATACATCTGTTAACTCTAAGTATAAGAAATGTTTCATTTTTTATATTTTGTTACAGTACATACATCTGTTAACTCTAAGTATAAGAAATGTTTCATTTTTTATATTTTGTTACAGTACATACAACTGTTAACTCTAAGTATAAGAAATGTTTCATTTTTTATATTTTGTTACAGTACATACATCTGTTAACTCTAAGTATAAGAAATGTTTCATTTTTTATATTTTGTTACAGTACATACAACTGTTAACTCTAAGTATAAGAAATGTTTCATTTTTTATATTTTGTTACAGTACATACATCTGTTAACTCTAAGTATAAGAAATGTTTCATTTTTTTATATTTTGTTACATTACATACAACTGTTAACTCTAAGTATAAGAAATGTTTCATTTTTTATATTTTGTTACATTACATACATCTGTTAACTCTAAGTATAAGAAATGTTTAATTTTTTTATATTTTGTTAGAGTACATACAGCTGTTAACTCTAAGTATAAGAAATGTTTCATTTTTTATATTTTGTTACAGTACATACAACTGTTAACTCTAAGTATAAGAAATGTTTCATTTTTTATATTTTGTTACAGTACATAAATTTGTTAACTCTAAGTATAAGGAATGTTTCATTTTGTTACAGTACATACAACTGTTAACTCTAAGCATAAGAAATGTTTCATTTTTTATATTTTGTTAGAGTACATACAGCTGTTAACTCTAAGTATAAGAAATGTTTCATTTTTTATATTTTGTTACAGTACATACAACTGTTAACTCTAAGCATAAGAAATGTTTCATTTTTTATATTTTGTTACAGTACATACAACTGTTAACTCTAAGCATAAGAAATGTTTCATTTTTTATATTTTGTTAGAGTACATACAGCTGTTAACTCTAAGTATAAGAAATGTTTCATTTTTTATATTTTGTTAGAGTACATACATCTGTTAACTCTAAGTATAAGAAATGTTTCATTTTTTTATATTTTTATTGCGTAGATGTTTGATACGAACGTGAGAGAATTGACAATCCTCGGATTGTTTTCCTCCAATAACAGAAGCAGAAGTATTTTATTACGATAATATTTAAGTCAATACATTTCAACGTTCATTATATTGAGTGTTTGAAAGAGCTTCAAATTTAATTAAACGTTAATTAACCTAAATATTGTGTTTTACTTGTGAGATATTTTAAAGTTGAAAGAAAATCCAACATAATTTCTTATAATAAATAGGTTTGATAATTTAAACGCTCTTATACTTTATAGGATTGTAAGGTTTGCTTTAACTTTTGTATTACTTCAAAAATATTATGATATCTTTACAAATGATTACTTCAGCTTGGCTGTGTTTTAGGTATTACGAATTAAATAAGTGGTAATAAATACAGAAATGTATTTATTGGTTTTAGAATAAATAATATACTTTTGTAAACTGATTTACATATAATTTTCCTTTAACACTTTCATTATTTTAAAACTAATTTCAGCATACAAACACACACACATACACTGATGACAAAATAGTTTAAAATCTTATTTAAATATTGTTTTAAAAACTTTTTGTTATATATAATTTCATAAATTTTTTATTAAGTTTTAAATATTCTCCATTGAAAGAAGCAGTTATAAAACCCTCATATATTGCTGCCTCTCTCTAGTATCTTATAGATCCAACCAAGGTTAACTATTTCTGAGAATGATTGATAACTACTCCTTTAAAAAACACTCATTTGGAAATTCTGAAAAATAATGTATTTCGTCTTAAATTGTGGGTTACATTAGTTATTATATTAGTTATAAGTCTATTTACGATTTTAATATGTCTTACTCTTCGTTCACACTATTTAAATACATATTAAGAACAGTTCTCGTATTACATTTTATTTATTTATTTTTTATATTACACATTCTTATAAAAAAAACTTATACGTAATATTTACTTTTCATTTTGTTACTATTGTTACAAACTGACATTAACTTTACAGAAAGTTTTTTACTTTTGAAGCATTTGGTTTTTATAAATTTTAACTTTTACGCCACTTTCATTTTAGTTGAATTTAAATTATATTTGATTACTTAAATGTTTATAATTTAGTTGTGTGGACCTGAAAGCTTCATCTATAATCGATTTTACCCTCTCCTGTTTTAGTTTTAGATTTTAAGATGTCTATTCCTATTGGTTAAAACTGTTACATTACTTATTTCGTTTTGGTGAATAACAAATTTGTATCAGCAGCAATCCTAATGTTTCCTATAGTTTACAGTTTTATTTTTGCATTAACAATGCACAACTTTGTGAGATCAATTTCTTAACATTCGATACTTTAAAGGGAATTGACTTTACCGGACTATCTTGGAGGTGTTGTATTACTTATTGTACTTTGTAAGCTTAATGATATATCCAGTGGCTTACAACGACAATGTCGCTCTATTCAGTGATGTGTGAGGTACAATAACTAAACTATAACTTATGAATAATAAATAAAACTTAACTGTTATAATTATTATACTTAAGGCTATACTTATTGGTTTACATATCTTGTCAAAAGTAGATCGATTTCTTATTTATTGCTACAGCTGTTTCGCCTTAACAGAAGACATCCTCAGGCGTCGTACACGTAACACAAAAACTCATTCACTACCCGGATATATATACACATGAAATTGCATACCAGGTTGGTATTTGTTAAAGTAAATAAAAAGTGAGTTCCTTTATGTGGCCACACCCTCCCGCTTCTAGTATAATTGGGCAACTCTACAGACTTTATCATTTTATCTACAGGATAAAGAAGTTGGTTTACCAACTGTACCGCAACCAGTTATAATAGTTGTGTCAGTGACATAATCCCTTGAAATAATTACCGGTAGACGTGTATCATTACATACTTTTTTTTATGTATTTGTGTTATTTAATTAGTCGGTGGACTTAGTTTTAAAATAACAACGTGTACACTGTACAGGTAATCTTGAAGAGTTGAGGATAGTGACATATTGAACATCTTGGTCATCCATAAAGGTATCGACAAACATGCAAGTGCTGGAGAATAAATCAAACTAGCACAGGATCAGTTGATTAATACTTTCAACCGATTTAAAGTAATACATGGAAACATCTAAAAGATTATTTCAAATAAGCAGAACATCTGTATGTATTATATTTATGACTGTGTAAAATTAATATTTATCAACGGAAACCTCTCCTGTAATTGTTTACTGAATACTACACTTGTATAACCTAATTAAATTGTTTAAAAAAATATAATTTTAACAAAGTTAAATCAATAGTTTGCAGTATAATATTATACGTTTATCAAAATCCTAATTCTAACAGTCATACACTTTTCAATATTTATTTATGTTATTTCATTTATTTTCTATTGTTGTAAATATATTATTTGTGTAACAAGAGTCAAAATAATTTAACAAACTAAAAATAATGCAAACTTTTAATTATAATTTTTATCTATAATATAGTTCCAATTTGTCGCTTTTAGTTTCTTATATTTAAACTCGTATTTAAATAAAAATCTATTTAGTACTTCGATTTAATTATGTTTTTATTTACCCCTGTTACCCAAGTACGTAATTTATAATCCTCTCAATTTGTTAAGTGAATAGTTCTGGTATAGGTAAAGAGTAGTTTAGGGTTGAAAGGGTAACTATTTTCATTGCCTGTTTCTATCTGGAAAAAGTATAGTCTCTATTCTATCTTTCTATTTTAAATTAAATTATAATAATACATGTATATAATAATACTCTATGGCTAGATATTAAATATCTCGAATATAAACATATGCCCATCAAATGATTTAGGGTATGACAAACCCGAGAAATTGTAGTTGTATCTACATATTTCTTCATGTAAGGTTAGATCCCTCTATTTGATATATATTATCAGGGCTCCCTTGACCAAATCTTGTTCCCTTCCGACCCTGACGCTATTAGAGTATTCGTGGGAAATGCGTCTTTATTTTATCCTCTTTTCATTTTTTTTATAAGACGATGATAACCGAATTTTTTTTCGCATTTAAACAACAAGAAAAATTATGCACAACTAATTATAATTTTCACTACTGTTGAGACCGATGGTTCTTGGTGGAATTCCATGTTTAAAGATAATAAAACACAAAGTCTGTAATACAGCCTCGTCAATGCCTTAGCAGGCGAAACCATTGGTCGGCTAGACTAATAAAAAGTGGATATTACAAAATAAAAAAATTGTGTTTTATTATCTTTAAACTAATTATAATGTATATGTGAGACAGACATAATTAAATCTTTCTTAATATACCTTTTAATTATTACACAGTAACTTCAATGTTATAGCTTTTGATATAAACATAAAAAGAGACTGCAAAAGTAAAATAAAACGTTTTTTTCTAACGTTAGAAATATAATAATATCTCAGGAAACACAATTTTAATATCTCAAGAATTGAATGAAAATTGACGTCACCGGTAACATTTATATCCCCTTTGTTAAGTTATAAAAATCAATTCATAACTGAACACAGAGAGAAATTTATTTCTTGGTCTTATGTTGGAGTTTATCTCCTTGTTGTTTACGTCTTAGTAATTATTGCTTTGTACAAAAATAAGAAAATAAGGACCCCCTTTACTCTAGTACACTTTAATAACGTCAGGGTTGGAAGAGAACAAGAGTTGGTCAAGAGAACAGATAGAAAGATGAAAGAGAGTGATCATACCCAAGACTATATGAGAAAAGTGTAGATCCAGGTAGGATACATCAGGATTGCTATCACGAACTCCTCCTGGTAGGTAACATATGTTTTAATATGAGACAGTTAAGGATAGAGTGGTTGAAAGAGAACAAAATTGTGCTACACAGTAAGTTCTACTTTTTTAGTGGACGTTGTCTCTCCTATCTCTACGCCCTAACCTACATTTCCGATCAGTTCGCGACGTTGGTTTTACATTAAACATTAAACCCGACTATTTCATAATTTAGTGATTTGTAATATTTTGGTTATCTAACATAAGTCTTCGTATTTTTCAAATATTTAACATTATTTGAAGTAACCATGTAAGTGTAATTGATAAATGTCACACACATCACTTGGAAGAAATTGTACACAGCAAAGAAGCTGCTTGATAGAAGAAGCGCTCAACAAAGACGTTAAGACAGGCCAGGAAGGCTTCAGAAAATACTGTAAGAGCTTTGTTTTGTGGGAAAGAATACAATACCAGGAGGCTAAAGAAATTCTGGGGAATTAAAACAGGAGAAGGTCCAAAGCACACATCAAAGGAGAGATAAACAGAAAACCCCTTAGAATAATCGGAATATAAAATAATGATGGGATCTGTCCAAAAATGGAGAAGACGCTCACACCACATATGAATCGACAGGGATGCAGTAATGGTTAAAAAGACTAGAAGTCTGCTAGGATATTGGATTGATGTAGCGTAGGTACATCATTTGACCCCTTCATGTGCTCTACTTCCTTATGGTGTTGGGGTTGGAAAGGCTTCTAAAGATGAGAGTTTCCCGTACTAGAATAACTGGTAGGGGGTGGGTGCACATACAATATATTTCAACCTCACCTCACAACTACTACTAATAGTTAAATCATTCATTTCACCAAAGTGTAACTCAGTTTTATGTCCCACAGAGTTCGTTAAGTCGCGTCATATGTTCATTTAAATTGGTTATACAAATTGTGTTTAATTTTGTTAAATTACATTTCTCATGAATACCTACCTTCATTTGCTACGTTTAATTTTCTGTTTAATGTAACATAATCATTCTTCGGCGTTATTTCTTGTGCAATATACTTGATCTTTTGTTACAATGGAAGTGTTGCAATTCACAATGACACCTACATTGTGGAGTTGAGCAGTAAAAGTAATTTCCTCATTCTTTTAACGTGACAAGGGACACGTGACTTGGCTTTTATTAGTTTCTAAGAGATCCTTTTTAAGTTAATGTACAATGTCACCTTTCTTAAATAGACTGTATTATACATTTTCGTTGGTTTCTTTATAAAAACGATGTAACTAACACATTACTACTAGCTTAAAAGGAAATAAATATATAAGATACTAAAATAAGGTTTTTATTCATTTTGTTGCAATTCAAACTGTTTATTGATTCAACAACATATGAAACTGATATATATTTCCTAATATAGAACACTTTGTCATAATTAACATATTGTGTGATCAATATATATGTTTATAAAAGTAGTACTGTATTGAAATGTATAGTACTGTATTTACAATGAATTGTAAAATATTGAAAAAAATATTAATGATATTTTTATTACTAATTAAGGTAAAACTATAACACGCTACATAAAAGCTCTTGGTAATTTATTACGACTTAAGTTTCCATGGGCTCTAAAGATTTGAATTAATGGTGACATTTAAACATAATCCAACGTGACTCCCAATTTAAAAGATCTTGCAGTAACTCACAACAGGGGTGACTCTTGTGTATTGCAGTCAATCGCAATGAAGTTGTTTTACTTAGCTTGATCTGTCCGTTTACAGTCAAATCTTTTGATACATTTTCAAAAAAACTTCCCTCTTTTCAAACATAGTTCTGAAGAAAAGAAAATATTCATATTTGTATTAATCCCCTTTCAATCCCTTAAAAGGGGTTTTCATTCATTTGATTATTGAAGTTTCCACAAATTCAACATCGAGAAATATATTTATTTATTGATATTAAAATTAATTAGGTTATGTATTTTTAAATATAGGACAGAAACAACTTTTTTTTCTTTGTGATCCATGTTTTAATTAATTGCGTTAGGTATGAAGATGAAATGAATAAATAAAACATTCAAAGATAAAATAAAGCAAAAGCTTAAAGTTTCAAATATTTTAATAGTAGGGCCTATAAATGCTCATTTGAACTTTTAAAACATTTGAAACTTTAAGCTTTTGCTTTATTTTATCCTTGAATATGGAGTTTCAACAAGAAATATATGCTATTACATTAAAGTTAATAAAACATTACTGACATAATTTACACTTCTTTACATGTTTACCTTTCCACAATTCATTTAACACGTAAATATAGACCTTTTCATTATTAACTTTATGACGAGGAAAATAATTACTCTTTTAACTTTCTATCCTTTTAAATTGCTTCCGTTTCCTTTTCATTTCCTTGAGTTTATTTAATACGAGGGTAAATTAAATGCTTTGCAGTAATTCCTTTGAAACACATTTTCATATGTAGCTTAATTTACTCTACGATAGTTATAATTGGTGATTCTACTGCTTCATAGAAACTATTTGTTTAACTTTAAAGTCGTAAACGGATTTAATTTTCGGTATAAACTGCTGTCCTTAAAGATTTGTCAAGAAGTGTGATTGATTTAAATTTTAATTTGAATTGAAACTGTATATATTTACTACCAGATAATTCTGCCCTCTTCTTATTGTTTATATACCTATTTGGTAGCTAATTTCACCAATAAATTAACATGTAACATAACTGTTTAATAGTAGGACGAGGAAGTGATGGAGAATATTGTTTTAACAATAGAATATATATATATATATTTTAGATACTTCTTGTTGAATTTTCAAAAAAAATATTTTAGATATTTTACTTTCCAAATTTTACGTACTTTACATGTAGAAATAGAATTTTCGATAATTTATCGTTTATCTTGTGCATATTTAGATTTATATTTTAATAGTTTTTGAAAAAAATAGACTTTTGCATGACGTATGAAATAATACGTGTGTTAGAAATATAAAGAAAACAATCACATGGTTTACGTATGGTAGATAAAAAAAAAGCAATATTTTTCATCTTCCAAGGAAATGATTAAATATAGTTGTAGTTTATTTCTGGTAGTGACGCTCCTGCAATTTATCATTCAGGCAACCCGCTAGTAAGGCTGTTACAGTAGAAGTATCGTCGTGAAAAAAAGGGAGGTGGTGAAAGGATTTCAACACAGATACGAAATGTAACTTGAAGTTGGACATGTGTGAGTGAGGAGAACCTATATTAATTAAGTGGGGGGGGGGGACATAACGGATGCGAAAGTACTGATAATTCTAGACCTCCTGCAACAATATTATTTTAATAATCAATTGAATTAGAATATTCATTTCATAAATTAATCTTTTCCGCCTCTCACTTTTAACTGTTTTTAGTACAAACACTATAATTATATAGGTATATAAAAAAAAATTCATTTTTTTAATATTTTCGCTGTTGAGATTTGAACTCTACAAGAATAAAATAAATTATCCATTTTTGTCAAAGTTCGCCTATTTAAAAATATATAACTAAGTTAGATTCAAAAATAATCAAACAATTAAAAACAAAAATGTCAAATTTTCAGAATATAAAGATTTCTACAAACTTTTCTATAATTTTAAATGTATGGAAATAACATACAATATTGAATATAAAAATCAGTGCATAACAGATTAATTTCAATCAATTTGCCTTTAATCATTATACTGTCATTGGTACCTACAGGATCAATGTCACTGTCCCTGTTTGAGACAAATTTAATATCGACAATCTAGTTAGACGTGAATAACTGGTCTTCATTTTATAATGTCTGAATTTTCAAGCACTTTTATATTATTTTTAAATCTACTTGACAGCCAGGTACTAGACCGTTCAATTTCCGTTATGTTAAATAAATTTTATACGACTATCTATGTGCATATATTTGTGTTTTTCCCTTAAAACATGTTTCAAAAATAGAATTTGTGTTTGGTTAAAGCGTACCCTCACC
>CAUPSG010000069.1:0-24322 GCA_963513935.1 Aphrophora alni
GTGGAGACTGACTGTGCAACTGGCTGTATCAAAACACTATAGTGAGAAAATTGTACCAAGTTTATTTTCATGGGTTATTAGTTCAAAAAGAGTAATAGCAAAACTAAACAGTGGTGTCGAAGCGATATCAGAATACAATTAGAGTTTGAAGTGTAGTCTCACGGCGATGTTAAGGCGCAGGCAATGTCTTTCAGAATGCGCAGGCAATGTATAATTCGGAATTTGTATGCAAATATATGTAAACTCATTAAGGTAGAACTATTTTCAACAAATTAAAATTATTATATATAACATTTTCTGTGTTTTAGTATTTAAAACTTCCACTAAAATTATACTTTTTAATAAACCACGTTTAGAAATAGTTTTAGGTTTTATATAATTGTATTTTGTACCTTTAAAAAAATTAAAATATTCCAATAACGTAGTGAATTGATATTTTTTGCTTGATAACAGATATCTTAAGACGTATTGGACGTAGCTGTTGAGCCACCTTACAACTATTTGTATATGAGTGTTCACATATAACTAGTATGTCATTGTTGAAGGTGATTATCGATTTATGTTATATTTGTTGCACACCTTCAGTAATTATAAACCAGGTGTCCTAAAAGCCCCAGAAAATTTAAATAACTCTTAAAATAGGAAAGGTAAAAATAAATAGTTCAAATTTTATCTGGTCTGAAAAAAAACTACTTTTTTGTTCGGCATAAGAGGTTAGTTAACCCCTGTCCTAAAATTGATTTTTTAGAAGAAAATGTAAATGTTTAATTGGAAATCTACCATCATGTGATATTAAAATTCCTGTTTTGTATAAAATACAAGTTTGTTTTTCTTTGCTCCAACAAAAAGTGGCGACTGGTCGTTAAAGGAAAATTTATTCGGATTTTTACTCTAGAAAAATAACGAGGGAAGTTGTTATTTAACATTTCAGTGCTAATATTTTAAGATACAGTAAAGAAATTAGTGAATAATTTATCTCTTTATAATTTTTATTTTCTTTACTATAAAGTTTCTTATTTCAAGTTAGCTCAGATTTGGTAATACTTACTTCTATGACTGCAGCAAATTTCACTTCTTGACCGCTGACTTCGATACGACCATTTAAGAAGAGATGGCTACGATTACTTTTTAGATGACGGAATTGCTTAGCAAAATGCTTGAATTTTATTTAATACTTTTCAATTCTATCTAAAATTAATATTATAAACATAGAAAGATGACCGTCCAGATTTATCACCTATACAGCTCAGATAGTAAACCTACGAAGTCACCACTTCACAATAAAAAATGGCAAAAAGTTTGAGAGTGACCAGTACTTGTTTCCTACATAAAACATATGGCAGAAAATTAATAAAATAATTGTTTTTTATCCAAGATTGATGATCTCATTACTTCCACATTGTACTTTACCTGAATACAAATTTAAAACTAACTTTTTTGAGTTGTGTTAATATTTACATAGTATGTAATAACCACACGACTTGGAGTCCGTAGGCATATAGGGACAGGTATTTTTATAGATTCGAAGTCTTTTAAGCGAAACTTTTTCGTCTGATACACTAGGCCTGCCAGATGATTTCCGCTTTTGACCTGATCCAGTTTCTTTGAACTGTTTGAACCAATATCTAATATCTAAAACAATCAAATATTTACGATTTTATTTTATATTTCATAACGAAATAAAATATATTGTTAATGATGACGTATTAATGTCTACTAACATTATATTTTTAATTAAATTATTATGTGTGATCATTATTAAATTCTGTTATGAAAGAATTATTGTAATGTTGAGAAGTATTATAGGTTTTTCAAAAGTAATGAAATTGATTTATTTATCTATTAGAAAACGTCCCTATTAAATTTCAACAAACAAAAAATGTATCAAAATTTCCGCAATTTTGTATATGTCGTTTTTTAAATCCACTTTCGTAATTAGCAATCCCCAAAACACGTGAGTAACGAGTTTCATGTCAATCCAGTTGATTTTGAATATATATAGTCCGCCGTATTGGTTCCGCCACTTTGATTTTGTCAATTTGATTACTCCAGATTCATAATCAGCGAACCCAAAAACTCCTTAATAGGGAGTTTCATGTAAATACGACAAAAATTAGAATTATTACAGCTTTTAAAATTTTCAACCTCAGGTGTAGCTTTGTTACTATGTCTATTAATTATTTAATTGATCTTATTTTGGTCGCCAAATCTTCTTAAACATATTAAAAATTCATAATTCGATTTAAAAGTAAAATATGAGAATTAATACAAAAGTAATATATAAGATGATGAATATATATTAACCCAAGACTACATGAAAAAAGTGTAAATCCCGCTAGTTTTCCTCAGAATTCCCAAACGCGTACTCATTCTAGAAACAATAGAAATGTATAATATAACTGCAATAAAGACTATTCTCAGTTATGTTGGACATATTGAACTGATAAAATAATTGGTTCTACAATTGCAGTTTTAATGACTGACAACTGCAGACAACAATAACATATATAATGAGTGAAATGTCTCCACAGCAGGACGTTTATTAAAGACAGGGAAGTGAAGAATAATATTTCTTCTTATTTCCTTGGTTAACATCAATTAAACGTTTATTGCTTTCATCAAATAAATTATACAGTATTATTCCGCACGTGTTTTAACTGACAACGGCAACAGTTTGTTCAAGTAACGGAGATAATTTAATTGGCAGTACAGCTTTCTCTGTTTAAAATGACATTCTTTTTTAAATCTCGATGCAATTTTACACCATTTTTCCTATACTTCTGCCAAAAAATTACATAAGTGGTCACATAATAATCTTGTTAAAAGATGCCAAATTTGAATAGAACGTTATCGATTATTACTTTCAACTAATTTAAGTTCGAGTCTTGATTGCGTTTTTGTAGCTGCGACTTGTTCCTTACAATCACGACGTATGTTTTCCTTATTGTTTATAGATGAAAAACCTCTCTGTCATCGTTGCCTTAAAAAAAGAGTATACAATAAAGACCCCTATGTCTCTAGTAGCGTCAGTGTTGGGAAAGAAGAGCTAGTCAAGAGAGATCTGAAAGGAAAAATGAGAGAGAGAGAGAGAGAGAGAGAGAGAGAGAGAGAGAGAGAGAGAGAGAGAGAGAGAGAGAGAGAGAGAGAGAGAGAGAGAGATCTAATATCAGACAACATGAAAAAAGTGGGAAATCCAGGTAGACTCCATCGGGATTCCCAACCCCGTATTCACCAGTAAGCCTCTGAAGGCTTATTGGCGTTAATATGTCACGTCGTAAGTGTTTTGACATAATGGTCACTGCATTGTTTTGTTTTTTGTAATGTATATTAAAACTGGTTAATATGAGAAATAGTCTTATGCAGTTTTTATGACTTTGTGACTTCGTCTACAAATAAATTAACTTTTTTTTTTGCACTATTCTTTTTGAATCACCGTGTATTTATCGCAAAAGCGCTTAATTAAAAAAAAATCATTTTCACCAAAACCCATTACTAACGTTTCAAATTCCTCTACCACATGTTTAATGGAAACATTTAGTTTTAAACATGAGAAAACATCAAAAGTAGGGTAACAATGAATTATGGATTACATTTTGGGGTTTTAAAAATTGCTCACAAAAAATAAACTTATTTAGGTTGTAGTTTCAGGTATTACCTCTTATATTTGACTCAAATCTAGCGTCAATGGTTCTTTTTCACTTATTAACTAATACTGTAACTCGTAAGCAGATATTATTATGTTTTTGATTATTCAATTGTTAGAATTGTAGGAGATATTAGTTTTGTATTTCCTCTGTGCTCTCATTCATTATGAGGTTCAATAGACACGTTAACGTCATCGAAAAAGGACTTCATTTTCAACAGAGAGTGACTCTGTCGGAGTCAGTCGGTATTAATTAAGTCCCATTCCGAAGTTTCCTAATGGAATGAACATTCTCTCCAGCACTAGTTACAGCTTTGTTAATAACAAAGGGCGAGATCTTAGACAGATCTGAACCTTCAGCACAGTTACGTAGAATAAGGGAGTAACTACGCCACATTTCTTCACTTAAATTCATTACAGATAAACTCTTCGGTCGAAGCCAATAGTTGTCTCTATTCTCTTCCAGGATTGACGGTTTCATTGGTAGAGGCCATAAACTGTTTAACCATCGCATCGTTTTAAGCGACTGCAGATGAGACTTTGGGAACAGGTATGCCTTTGGATCACTTTCGATCATTTCCATACCCCAGAACTCTGGGGTCCTCTTTTACCAGACTGGATGGGCATCATTCCAGACCCGCAACTGGAGAGGGAGGATCCGACACCTCCCCCATCACGAACACTTCCTAACCAAGAGCCGAAATGGCTGGCTACTGAACAGAAACCGCGCATACGTCTTCGGCAGAGCAAGCTCACATCAGCTTACCAGATTCAAAGGTCAAAGGTCTGGTAAACACTTTGTTCTGGTAAACACTCCCAGACGCGCTACGGCTCTGCACGGTCAAAAAACTATTCCCTATGTATGAATGTAGAGTGTTTATGTATCCCTAGTGAATCGTGAAGTGTAAGAGCCTCTACGAATTGTAAAATATGTATGAGTGTTGTATGTGTCTATATATTCGGTGAAGATGTTTTATTGCATCACCACTGTATAGCTCGGGTTCCACGAGGGACGCTAAACCCCTCTCAATATGTGCAGATAGTCTGTACCCTCCTGCTATAAAACCCTAAGTAAAGGTGTAAGTAAGAAAATGTATATAGGTGACTGTACGTTCATGTAGCTGATAGTTTATGAGTTGTGAGAGAAAAGTGAGTGTTTAACTGGGGGCCGCGATGAAAACCAGCCCTCTCTTATTAGGTGCAGCTAAGTCTTGCGGGGATAAATTGTTAGTTAAGACACAGACCAAGAGTTTGAGTATTAAATAATAGTAACTCAAAATAGAAATATTCGAACTGATTCCTTTCAATTACGAAAACATTGATAATTTTTAAAAAAAGTAGGCACAAAATCAAATTTAATATTAGATTTTTTAAATTTCGAATTTGTATCATACAAATAATTCACTAAATACAAAATTAATTGAAGATGTTTTAAAATGTAATAAATGTTTGTTAATTTATCTTCCAATGATAATGGAATCACAAAATTCTGTCTACGTTTAATAACGTTTGAAGCGTGGAATTTGATGGTAGTTTAAGTAAAAGATAAATTTTTATTAAAAGATCCAAACCAGGATATTGATTATGAATTAATGGTAGCGTATAAGAATGAAATAGATCACCGATTCATTACTATTACATAACAACAAAAAATGAAATTTGTTGTAACATACGGATATATTTACTAAATACAAAATTCACCTAAAAATGGCGAGAAATTATCAAAAGCTGTGTTATGTTTAATAAATAAGGAAATATAAAATTTGAAGGAATTCCTTGGAATTTTACAACAAGCGAATGAAAATATTTGTATAATTATTAAATCTTTAATAAATACAAAAAACACTTGAATATGTAATTAATCTGTTAATAAACCTAACAATGGTGAGGACTCATCAAATTATGAGTTATGTTTATTAAGTTTAGGAGCATGGGATTTGAAATTAATTGAGGTGGAAGATAAATTGTTAATACAAGACCCAATATAGAAGATATTGTTATAGAAGATCGAGACAAAGAGATTGAGTATGACTTAATGGTAACATATAAGAGACAAATAATTGAACTGATTTGTTGTAATTTTGTTTTTTGTTTTTTTATCTTAAAATTTGGGAGCAGAATTTGAAGGTTATTGGGGTGAAAGATAAATTGTTAATACAAGAACCAGACAAAGAGATTAAGTATGGATAAATTATTGAACTGATTAGTTGCAATTTTATTTTATAAATCTGAAAATTTGGAAGCAGCAATTCGAAGGTAATTGAGGTGGAAGATAAATTGTAAATACAAGATCCAGACAAAGAGATTGAGTATGAATTAATGGTAACATAAAAAGATAAATAATTGAACTGATTAGTTGCAATTTTGTTTTATAAATCTGAAAATTTGGAAGCAGTAATTCGAAGGTAATTGAGGTGGAAGATAAATTGTAAATACAAGATCCAGACAAAGAGATTGAGTATGAATTAATGGTAACATAAAAAAGATAAATAATTGAACTGATTAGTTGAATTTTTACAACAAACGAAATGAAAATGTTTTTTATAATACAGATATCTTTACTATATACAAAAACTTAATAAATTTGGTAAATACACTTAACATTGGCAACAACCCACCAAATTCTAGTTTATGTTTAATACATTTTGGAGCATGCAATTTGAAAGTAATTGAGATGGAAGTAAATTTGCTAATACAAGAACCAGACCCGTTGTTAGAAATGGTCATTTATAAGACAGATATAGTTGAATTGATTCGTTTCAATTACCAAAAAATTCATAAATGTTAAAAGAAGAGATAAAAAATGATTTGAATATAACATATATATGAGTTACCAATATGTTATTGGTTATTCAAGTGTTAAGTTGTAGGAGATAATCCACTGTTTCTTTCCTTTAAGTTAATATAGTATTACTATATAGATCTTCATGCTATGTAAGTAAATTTTTGTAAAATGTGATGATAGCTTTAATTTATTTGTAATAGTTCTGGGAGCTATTTCTGTATTTCCTCTGTGCTCTCGTTTATTATGAGTTCAACAGACACGTTAACGACATCGAAAAAAGATTTCATTTTCAACAGAGAGTGACTCTGTCGGAGTCGGTCGGTATTAATTAAGTCCCATTCCGAAGTTTCCTAATGGAACGAACATTCTCTCCAGCACTAGTTACAGCTTTGTTAATAACAAAGGGCGAGATCTTGGACAGATCTGAACCTTCAGCACAGTTACGTAGAATAAGGAAGTAACTAAGTCCACATTTCTTCACTTAAATTCATTACAGATAAACTCTTCGGTCGAAGCCAATAGTTATCTCTTTTCTCTTCCAGGATTGACGGTTTCATTGGTAGAGGCCATAAACGGTTTAACCATCGCATCGTTTTAAGCGACTGCAGATGAGACTTTGGGAACAGGTATACACTTAGACCACTTTCGATCATTTCCATACCCCAGAACTCTGGGGGCCAGAGTATCCTCTTTAACCAGACTGGATGGACATCAGTCCAGACCCACAACTGGAGAGGGAGGATCCGACACCTCCCCCATCACGAACACTTCGAACCAAGGACCGAAATGGCTGGCTACTGAAAAGAAACCGCGCATACGTCTTCGGCAGAGCAAGCTCACATCAGCTTACTAGACTCAAAGGTTGTCACGCTTTGGTCTGGTAAACACTCTCAGACGCGTTACGATTAAAAAAAAAAGCTAATCCCTAAATATGAATGTATAGTGTTTATGTATCACATGTGAACCGTGAAGTGTAACAGCCTCTACGAATTGTAAAATACGAGTATGTATGAGTGTTGTATGTGTCTGTATATTCGGTGATGTTTTATTGTGCCACCCCTGTATAGCTCGAGTTCCGCGAGGGACGCTAAACCCCTCACAATAGGTGCACCCCCCCGCGATAAAACCCTAAGTAAATGTGAAAGTAAGAAAATGAAAATATAAGAACTAGACGTATAGATGATAGTCTATGTGTTGTGAGTGTTTGAATGGGGACCGCGAGGGACCCTCTTATTAGATACAGCTAGTCTGCACCCCCTGAGGGGATGATTAATCGAAATTTTGTTTTTAAGCAATACTCCTGAGCGTTTTTAAATAGATGGTGACCACATTTCGTTTGAGGCCTTAAGAAGCTATTTTTCATTAGTAATTATGTGATCAAAATTATTGGAGTCAATTTTGATAAAATAATAATGATTATTTCTATTTAATGAAAGCTAGTTAATATTTCTTTCAAATTATGAACTATTGATAAAATAGGGGAAATATCAATATTGGTTCTTTCGATATAGAGCAATGTGCAGACAACAGTCGACAGACTGCCATCATTCATTTTGACTCATGATGTATTCAAAAAAGATATTTCGGCTAAAATTCAAAATCACATTTTACCCCTTCGCGAACCATTCTCCACTCTACGCGAGAAAAAGAAATAACTTAATTATGCTTATTCCAACTATTTTTATCCGGGAAAATTCAAGATCAAAATCTCAACAAATATGATTACCTAGCTGGTAAATTCAAATATAACTGTAAGCGGAAATTTACAAGAGAACAAATTAATGAGCAGTAAACACCAACATCACTCCATTGAGTGCGGCCAATGAAGCGACAACAAGATAGTGCGAAAGATAACCTCAACGACTAAAATGTGAATACCGTCCATAGACAGTACAAGGTAGACATTAGCCTGTTTGTAAACAACTCGGAACCGCTTCTATTACAATGCTATGGAAACAAGTTATCTATCGAGAAGATATTTATGGCCTCTAAGTACAGTGCAAGAACATAAACAATAACTAATGTCATATTATGTCCACAGCTATTTGCATACACGATCCGCTACAAAAAATAGTTCTCTGACTTCTAATTAATGTAGTGAAACCGATAAATCAGGATAATTAAGATAGACTATCCTACGTCCAGTCTTGTTCTGTCTACCGTGAAATTATTACCTTTAGATAGTTCAAATATTTACGTTTCTTTAAATCTAAATAAAGAACTGTATTGCTCTTGGCTAAATCAGAAAACTTTTAATACACGTATCCGTTAGAATATGATTCTTAAAAGAACGGTAGTTTATGAATCGGTGTATGAACCTTCATGCTGTTTTGATAGGTGGATAATAAATAATTACGTTTATTTTGCTACTATATAATTATATTGATTTGATATATTAAAAGTAGGTGGAATAGCAGATTACACATGTAAATGTAGACTTTTTTCTTTTCAGATAGTTCATAGAACACACATGTTCAAAAATTTATATATTGATTTAAGAAAATAGTAGAAATCTCAAACTCTTAGATCAAAATGGGTATATTTGGTACTCAAAACCCAAAGATATAAATAATTTACCACATTCGTGAAAACTTATACCATTGATTCAAAACCTTAAATTTGGTGTTATTAGAGACGACACCCCTTTCAGTCATCATCGTATTAAGAGAAGATAATATAGAGACCCAGAGTCCTCCAATAGCGTCAAGGTCGTATGTGAACAAGAATTTATAAAGCGAGACTTGATAGGAAAGAAGAAAATGAGGGATATAACCCAAGACTCTTTAACACTAACTGATTCGTCAACACATTCTATAAATTTAATTTTATGGAATGACACAAATCAATTAGTTAAAAATAAAAATCCCTTTTTCCCCCTAATAATAACTAACGCTAAAATAACCCACTATAACAATTCTATTTATTTATACTATACATTTGGTCAAACGAATTTCCTCAATAATGACCAAATTAACTGACTATATGAATCATAATATAACCTAACCTAACATAAACCTGTACCAACAAAAACAACGATTAAAACTTTAATTGATGCAAATAATGAAATTACCGGATTAGAACAAATTTATATTTTAGATGCGTCAATAAATACAGTAAATAGAATTAATTTTTCTTATGACGCTTGTACAAAATGTTTGAAATTCGTTAAAGATTTATCAAATTGTGTAAAATGTATTAATGTAGATTCAATAAAAAAAATATTTGTTACAAGTAAGAATAAATGACTCTACATCTAATTCATTTTGGGTTACAATCCATAATGATATATCTGAAAAATGATTAAATATAAATGCAAATAATTTATATAAAAGAGCTTTTGAAGGTATTTAAACTTTTCACACTAGGTATCTAAACATTTTGTGAAAATTTCATTTAATTCGAAATGTAAGCACGGTAAGCATTTACTTAAAATCGGTTGTTTCAAAACATTTCGCATGGATAATAGTGAACTTGTCGAAGTAGGTTTTAATAAACAATATTGGCCTAAATTGTGCCAAAAAAACCTCTGCTTTTCTAATTCTTTGCAACACGTCCACTCCTTTTTTAATTTTTTTAATTTGTGTGAGTGTGTGTGTGCCACTACTTTCTAAGTATTTATTATTTTTCTAAAATCCACAAAACAATCCCGGTAACCGTAATTAGTTTAGCATTATTGAAGTTTATAAAGTTTGGATTTAATTATAATTTTGTTTTTTGTCTTTTGAATTGTGGGAAATTTAAAATAATAACTTTCTGGATAATATATTTATAATTTAAAATTAATAATAATAATATGTGTTAAGTAAGGTAATATTCGTATTATAATGTTTGTGCAGTATTATCATGTAGATATAAGTACCGTTATCTTTAGGAGTTCCTGCTATCCTTAGCAGACTTCTATAAACAACAACAGTTAAGTTATATTGTATTATAAGTATATATACAAGTCTTCGTGGATTTATTATTAAAATTGTGAATATAAAAAAGTAAGTGCGATGGCCGGGAATCGAACCCGGATCAACTGCTTGGAAGGCAACTATGCTGACCATTACACCACCATCGCACGTTAAAGAAGATACTATTACCTGTTCATCCTAGGTGAAAGGATATTTTATTTTGCTCTACATGGCTTCAGTAAATATTATCAACGGATATTTAAAGTACTATTCGTTGTCCAGCAAACTAAAAAGGCTATCTGCAGGCAGGGTATGCTAACGTGGCAACACAGCAAACCCAGTCCCCCATAGCTGTACTAGGAATAAAGCAAAGTACGTAATTTAGTACAATAACTTTAAATGGTTTTTTCAATGGCACTTGGGAAGCGTTAAAATATTTAGTCAACAATTAAGTGTAATTTCTTCAAAATACTGTTAAAATCTAATTTATTGTTTTGTTACACCACGATGTATCTCACAGCAAACCAAGGGTCTGGCCAAGTTGGTTTAAGAAGTTAAACCTTGACTGCGTTAAACTAAGGGGATGTCGTATTGGAGTTATGTGTTCTTGGTCATCGAAGAAGGAACATACATCGGCATTTTGTAAATATTCTTGACCAACTCTTGTTCTCATTTGACTCTGGCGCTATTAGACTATTCGAGAACTAGGTTTTTTATTTTATGTTATTTTATTCCTGTTTTTTTTATTAGGCGATGATGACCGAGAGGTTTAATCTTTTCTAAGCGCAATAGAATCTTTTTGCCCGCAAACGGATTTATCAAGGTTTTGACACTTGAGACAAAAAGCTCTCAACCTCTGCAGACTAACTTTGAGAGCATAGGGTACCCTAAAAATTACCACACTGCGCGAACATCCAGTCCAGAATTATCTGCAGCCAACATTATAATCATTCCCATTTGAGTATTTACAGTGAACTTTACCAAGTGTTTTTGTCAGTTTTGCGTTTATCATGTAATAATTTTAAAAAATAATAATAATTTAAAAATTAGAAGATTTATTGAAGAGGTTTACAGCTGTTGATATTTAAAAAATATATAATATCTACAGCGAACATCTGGAGTTTAATATTCTCCAGGACAATGTGGGGCTCAATATCCATCAGTTCAATATTCACTGCGCCTATTAGGGACTCAATATGCACCAGGACTATCTTAAAACTCAATATACAACTGGACCATCTGTAGTTCATTATTCACAGTAACCATTTGGGTATTAATATGCACTAGGATCGTTTGAGATCGCAAATTTCCACTACAGTTGAAAATTCATTCTATCAAACCTACAAAACCTACGCCACAATATATTAGTGGTATTGACATGATTGAAGCACCAAATAAAACTCCACAACTAGATTCTGAAGTTTCTAAAAAATAATGAGACCATACAAATCAATATATAACACATTTAAAATTATTTTTCAATGATTGTGATTTATAGCGTCAGGTTCGGAAGAAAACAAGAGTTGGTAAGCAAATCATGATAGGAAAGATAAAAGAGAGTGATCTAACACAAGACTACAAGAAAAAGTTGTATATCCACCTAGGTCTTTCGGGATTGCTGAGCTATAGGTAAACTCCTGAGTGCTAACCTTTAAAAAAGAACGTAGAGATCTCTACCAATCGAATCATTATAGCTCTATGGGAACAAGAGTTGGTTAAGACAGACCTAATAGGAAAGATAAAAAGAAAGATCTAACCCAAGAAGAAAAATAATATATTCAGTTACCATGCCTAGAGATTGCCACACCCCCATTCACTATAAATGTACCATTGAGAAGAAAATAATCAAAAATATCCTAATTTCAGAATTTTAGTACAAAACTGAACCAATGTCCTCAGCAAGAAGACCACTCACATGAGACACGTGTCAGATAAAATACGGCTTAATTATATGATCCACCCACTGTCAAAAGTACGCTCTAAATACTGATATGTATCAACACTGTTGTAAACTTTAAAAGACAAGACCATAAAGATACAACGTATTCATGAAAACATGTTTTATTTTCGAATTGAATAAATTAAATTTTGATGTATGAAGTTGTTGACACTTGTAATTAATATATCATTTGCTAACACATGTATCAGAAGTATGACAAGACTCTGTAAGCAATTACGTGTAATTAGAGGAATTGCTACTTTAACGTTTTTGTAATAAGCATATGACAAATAGGGAACGATAATTATTTTAACATAAGAGGAATGTTGTTGACATACACCGTTTGTTAGCAAATTATAATTTGAGTATGTATTTTTTAAAAAAAATAGTCTTTCATTGCCTCATTTGATTGTAGAAAGGGAAACTTGTTCGTAGCAAATACATAATTCATGCCACTTTTTGGTTCAATAAAAACATGACAAACTAAACTTAGTTTAAATCAAGTAGTACATAGTTTACATGTAGGTCGTAAAGCTACTTCTTAAAAAAGAAGTCATGAATTTAAAATTAGAAATATTGAAAAAATATTTATTCCTCGCGCAGAAAGAAAACATTTAAATGTAATAATTAAAATAAAAAATCGTAAGTCATTTATGGATACATGTTACACACATGCTATGAAAAAATTGTAATAAATGGAGAAACTGTGATTTATAGAAACGGTTTGAAATTATGTTTTGGCCCATGTTCAGGGTCTGATTTAACAATTTACCACTAATAGGTGTAGTATTTGTTGCAGTTTCCAATCCATTTCCAGGCATACGATATATTCTTTATTTTTTCTTTGTTGTTTAATGAGAGTAAAAAGAAGAATAACATGTTCTTTTTCCTAATTACTTGTTAACCATTACTTTATTGCTTTCAGTACACAAATAATACAGTATTACTCCGCACGTGTTTTAACTGACAACGTAGAAGGTTTGTTCAAGTAACAGAAGTAAATTAATTGGCAGTATAGCTTTCTAAATTTAAAATGATCTTTTTTTTTAAATATCTCGATATTTTCAATTGTATACCATTTTTATCACATTTTGGCAAAACAAGTTTTTAAACATAATACTTACATTAAGACATTGTTATGAATATCAAATTGAAATAAAAACAGACTACAATAGCAATAACTACTTTCTAACAACTAATTTAAGTCAGAGTCTTGCTTGACCTTTTTGTAGCTCGGACCTATTCGTTCACGTCTCAAACGTAGTAACGTCAAAAGTATTTGGACATAATGGAATTACTCGAACATCATCGTCTTATAAAAATGAGAAAAGACCCCCCCCCCACCACGCCCATTTTATATATACACAAATAATGGGAAATATGAATGTATCACTGTATAATTACGATCAGCTATTATTTTGTACTTAACAAACACTTTCTGCAAAGTCACTATGAAAACTATTTTACACAAAATATGGAAATTTTGTATTTCGACAAGTTCTTTCAGTTTTCAAGCTTCAAATTAAAGTGCGATGAACTTTACAGATTATTTCGCGATAAAATAATTAAAAAAACATTTCTCGTTCATTTTAGGTGTTTTAAATAAATTAAGCAAGCTTGTTAATAAAAAACTTAATTATGATGTATGATAATAATTTAATAATTTTATGATTTACATGTTTAATAATTTAAGTGTTTCCTGCAGTCAAGATTATTATCTAAAAGACATGTGATCTTGGAATCAGATGGTTTTACTGGAAATTCCAACCGGCGTTTTTGAAATAGTATACTCCTTAATTTTCAAACCGATACACATTTTTTGTCACTCACATAAACAAAGATCGATAGAGATAAAAGACATGATGAAAATAAAGAGAGTAGATGGTAATTCCTCTAGTAAAATACTAACAATTTGGTAACGTACAAAACATCTGAATATTTTTTCAAGCAATACTTTAAACATAATCTCAAAATTAATAACAAGTATAAAAACAGCTGTTAAGAAAAATGGTCGTTTATTTTCAGGATCAATATCTATCTCAGGAGACTACTGAGATTTTAAAAGTTTATTTAAATTCTTTGTCACTTACTTAAAAAAAGACGTATACATCTACTATATTAAAGAGGTTCGTATATCGAACCAGTCTGATATATAAATGAAAATATTTAAGGCCAAAATCAAACTTACAATTGTTTCTAAAATGTTTCTCGTTGGTCTAGCTTGGGCCTAACTATCTGTTTCATTTTTTTTTTTTTTTTTTTTTTTTTTTACCTTTGTTATTACTGTAGTTGAATTACTACAGTTATTTTTATTTAAACTAATAACACGTTTATGAATAGAGTTTATTTATTTAGTATTACTTTTTTATGATAAACAACAACAAAAAACAAATAAGTAGAAGCCACTAGCAAATTGGGACGAACAAATAGCTTCTATTTTAAATATATATACTATTCCATTTTAAGTGTATAAACTGACTGAGGTAATAATGGCTGTGCACTATTCATATATATATAGTTCATGCACTTTCTTAAAGCCGTTATAATTATTCCTACTCTCGACCTGTTCGTGACAGAGACTCTCGTCTACATCCAGTCACTCTTCTCGCGACGCTTCTCACTCTTCTTTTTTCTTCTTGGAAAAAAGAAGAAGAGAATATAAAATAAAGGAACCTTAGCCCTCTAATACTCAAGCAGGGTTGGAAGAAAACTAGAGTTGATCAAGAGAAACCTTCATCAACGCCTTAGAGAAGTGCAAAAAAAAATAAACATAAATACAAATAAAAATATAGCCTAATAAAAAACTATTTAAGCTATTTAACCAAGTAAGATAATATAAATTTAGCTTTACAACAGTACAAAATGTAGTTGACAATATCAAATAATGAAGGAACCTATTACAAGGCAATGTGTACTGCAACCACTAAATCATATAAATTTTATCAAAAACATTCAGGCGACCCAAGAAGGACAACACCCGATCAAGAATACCAGCATCATCCCCCAAAATCACCTGAATCGAATTAGATAGGACAAAAGTCCTACGAACAACTCTCAGAAATACACAGTCGATTAAGATGTGTTTTATATTCAGAACTGTATGACAGAATGGGCTTTGCGGAGGATTCCCTTGTCCAAGAGTGATAATGAAGTGACCGATGTGAAGACGTGTAAACACAATTTCCTCTTTACTACTGGCACGAATTGATGTAGATTAAACACGACACGATTATGTAAAAATGTAGATCAAGCTATGCAATAATCATCTATCTTTGAAAAAGAGATATTTTTTAAAAAAGCATACATAAAAAGGTTTTTTCTTTTAAGCGACGGGGGGGGGGGGGATAAAAAAATAATGAATAAAAAAAATTACATAATCGTGTCTTGTTGATTATGTAAGCTTTTTTTAATCTCTGTTTTTCAAAGATAGAGACGATTATTGCCTAGCTTGGTCTAGTACATCTTTTTACATGTTGTATTAGGTTAGATCCCTCTCTTTCATATTTCCAAGTCTCTCTTGAATAACTATTGTTTCCGAAGCTTTATTGTATGTTTTTTTTTTTTTATAAGGTGATGATAACTGGAGGTTTTTCCTTTAAGCAATACGGAGGGAGGGGATATAAAAATAATAACTAATCAAATTTCATAATCGTGTCTTGATAATGTATGCTTTTTTTAATCTCCGTTTTTCAAAGATAGAGACGTATTTTTGTATTATGTGTCGTCTAATTTAAACAAAAATTTTAAATGTTGACTTGCATATTAGATTTTTAATAATTGAATTATTGTCGTTCTGTTAATTACTAAATAACATTCTGCGTTATTTAAATTAAGTTTACTACGTTTTTAGATATTATCCTTCCTTTGACAATTCCAATTTTTAGATTATATTATAGTAGACTTACACGAAAAAAATTAAGATTCAGCTAGTTTCCTTAGGGATTATCAAACCGTACTCAATATAGGTAAACCTTGAGGGTTGGATGTTTAAAAAACGTTTGGAGAGAAATGTTTTTCTGCGGGTATTCTGAATCTGCTAAAAAAAACAAAAAAAAAATGAATTGCAATTTTAAAAAACAAAGTGATTTTTACATTATATTCAAAAATGTTCTGAAGGTCAGAAATTATTCACACAATTTCTTTCATCATTGCTAAGCATACTGATAGCAAATAAAATTATTAAGGAAGTACTGTACTGCGGAATAACTCGGCAAGTCTTCTACTGTCATTCCTGAATTATATTAGTTTGCACCTAGAAGCGATATCTCTAGAAACACATAATCAACTTTGTTTTTTTTAATTTATTCATTAGTTTAACCTAAGTTGTTCAGTTTCTAAGACTTGCTAGTCTATAAAGTACCTAGTATATTACTGTAAGAAAGAATATCTACGTCCTATATTATCAAATTATATTTTATACTAATTGATTATTCTCTTTTAAATTTAATTTAAATTGATCTAGCACTAATTTTCCTTGTTGTTTAAAAGAAAAAACCTCTATGTCATGACCGCCTTTAAGGAAAAGAATAAAACAACATAAAATAAAGAGCCCTAGTCCTACTCTAATAGCCTCAGAGTCGGAAAAGAACGAGAGTTGGTCAAGAGAGATAGATAGGAAAGATGAAAGAGAGGGATCTAACTCAAAACTACATGAAAAAAGGTGAAGATCCAGCTAGGCTACCTCGAGGTTGCCAAGCCCGTACTGACTAAATTGAGACACTTAGTTTATAGTATTTTTGGTAAAGTTTTTAATTGAACACCTTATTTAAGTATGACTGGTGGCGACATATGTAAATAAGCAGACGCTACTGTCGCCATGAAGTAGGACTACTTGTGTCATAACAAAAGATACTTTGAATACAAGTGTGATTAGTAGGACCGTTAAAGAGGGAACATCTAGCAGTGACTATTGTCTGGATTGTAACAATATAACACTTAATGGACTTTGTTTCCACCATTGACAAAAACTTTAAGCACTTTAATTTATCCTATGTATTAACCAGAATTATACTGTTAAAAAACAACTGACTTATAACAGTATATAGTAAATCTTTTCTAAGAATTTACCGTTATTTTCTATCAACGTTGTTCGCAATGTACTGATTAGATAAGAGCCTATAATTAGAAATTAAAGATAAGGCTTATTCGTAATAGGATTAAAGTTATGTCAAAGTTTAAAAACGCTGATAATCTAATCTACAATATATAGCCTAGTATGGTTATAAAATCTCAGCCTCCATATCTATTTTGTAACAATTAGATTTAAAAAAATAATTAAAGGTTTCTAACTTAAGGGAGTTTATAAAGGAATAATTTATTTTTAAGCCGGGGATATAAAGCCCTCCCTGCTCTGAAATATTTACCTGCTCTATCAAAACTGAGGGTATGATGGTTCTATGTAGGCCATGAATGCATTCTTAATTTTATTTTCTTGTTGTTTAAAGGCGACAAAAACCCCTCAGTTATGATCGTATTATAAATAATAATAAAGACTCCTAGCCCTAGAACGCTCTAATAGCGTCAGAGTTGGAAGAGTACAAGAGTTGCTCAAGGGTTAAGGGCTTATATGCACTTGTGTAACGTGTGTAGGTCATCGTACTCGCAAGCCAAGCATTTCAACACTTTTTGAATTATTTTGCAACAACTGGCTCTCATTCTAGTTTTCATATTATATAGTACCTGATAGGAAAGAATTTAAAATGTGTCTAAATACAAGATGAAAAACTGTGTAGATCCAGCTAGGGTCACTGGATTGCCACCCACGCCAGTAATCACTATCTGTGGGCCCCTAAGGGCTATATTTGTTTATTTATTTTATTGTGAAGGTATATTGTTTTGATTTACTGTTAACTTTAAATACAAGATACTTTGTTCATTTATTTTTTTAAAATCGTATTTAATTTCATTTGTATTAATTAGTTTCCTTCACTTTTTTTTTTTTTTTTTTTTTTTTTTTTTTTTTTTTTTTTTTTTCGAAAATGTGTTTGAACCGCATTTTTTTTTTTTTAATTCGAAGTATATGTCCAGTATAAAACTAGGTCAAGACTGATAATGGTTTCGTTTTGAAGATCAACTTCTTTCGACATTTTAAAGAGTAATTTAGAAAGTAAAATTTTTCGTTATAAAACTATCTAAATATTGAGTCGAAGCAGACGTATTAATTCAAAATTTTTAAGAAATTGAACCATTTTTTAGCAAAAGCGACCGCAATCCATTAGTCGTATACTAATGGATCGTTATGGATCGATAACAAATTTAGTTACTTAATCGAATGAAACTAAAGTTCCCAGTCAAAAGTCTAAGCACTAGTATTTACTGGAAGGTGTTTAAATAAACATGAGCAAGTAGGTAGAAAAATTATAGCAGATGTTGTGTTTTCTTTATATAAAACTACAAACCTGAATTTATATCTGATCTGTTTTACAAGTTGTAACCTGAGTCTGTAGGATTTCACATATGTATACTCCAGGTGCGCTACCTATTTACTTTAATAGTAGGTAGTCAAACATTTTAATGTGACCCTAATTTTCAATTTTTTCCTTTATTGTTAACGGCAAAACCTGGCAGTCATCATCACTTTAAAAATCGTATTTTTTATTGATACAATTATCAGTAGAAGCTGGTAAATTTAATTAATTTAATTCAATCTTTAGAGGAATGCAAAATTTATCCACCTTGGTTAGTTCTAGTTTTATTCACACATTTGTTAGTGTTGAATAAAAAAAAGGTTTTACAAGTTTTTATTCAAGGCTTTTAAACAAAACGTGGGGTCATTATATCTTCAAAAATGCCTATTTACAAGCTGTTATGATGCAAGCAAACAAGTTTAGGCTCTATTTATTTTTTATTTAAAAAAAAAAAAAAACAGTGTCCTTTGTTCATTTTCATTTTTTGACTGACACCTACTGAAATGAGATTTTTGGTGACGAATAGTTGGTTCGTTTTTATTTAGTTTTGGGAATGGCTGAGTGAAAAAGTTTGATTTTATTCGTACATTAGAAACTGGGAAATGTAGTTATTTTTATGTAAACTTATTTAGTTTCGTGCAAAAGTTATCACCTCAGTAAAATCTTTTTTTATTCACATATTTGTAACTGTTTTAAAGAAAAAAATCTTTTACAAGTTTCTATTTCAGACAATTATTTGTCAAAAATTGCAGTGACATTCTAAATGTAAATAATTAAAATCGAATTTATATATTGATTTGTTATACCGCGTCGTCGTGCCAGTGTAAATATTAGGACTTGCGTTTTAAAAGATGTTTGCTATAAGAATCAACAAGTTTCGGAAACCTACTGTTACTGTGAGGTGTTGAAGGTGAACGGATTGTGGAAAAAAAACAAAAAAAAACCAACATAATAAATAAAATTAAAATAAACATTGTGATTGTACTTTATGTATTTACAAACACAAAATAAAGAATTAATAACAGCTAAACGTTCTGCTTATGTCAATAAATCGTCTCTAATGGTCGGTAAAAACTAATACAAAAAATAGTTGAAAACAGATATAATTAAAATTCCACAACCTAACAATTGTTTTTCTTTGAACAGATTTTACCGTAGTTGATTCTCAACTGTCTAAATGTGTTAAATTATGACCATTTTTTATTTTTATTTTCAAAAATGTAAAATTTAAGTGCGATGGCCGGGAATCGAACCCGGATCAACTGCTTGGAAGGCAACTATGCTGACCATTACACCACCATCGCACACTGAAGATGATACTATTAGAGGATCATCGTAAGTGAAAGGAACTTATGATGTTACTCTGCATTCTGAAATTATTGTCTCTGTAGTGATGCTTCATTGAAATAACAAATACATTTCTCTAGCATGTTCACAATGATATTAAATCGTTACAAACTGACTATACTACGCTTTGGAACAGTAGAGGCGACCAAGAAAAACATGCGCAGTATGTCTACGAAAAAATCAGAGATTAACATTACTGTTAAGGAACTTTTATAATTAAAAATTACATGTGATGGCCTAGAATCGAACCCGAATCAACTGCTTGGATTTTTCCTAGTTGTTTAATGGGGGGGGGGGGAAACCTCTCGGTCATCATTGCTTTATAAAAAAAAGAAGGAAAAGAGTTCAAAATGAAGACCCTTAGCCTTCGAATACTCTTAAGCCGCATCTCCACCAACAGAACATGTCTGTCGAACATTGTTGGTGAACACAAAACACGGACAAACATTATACGTATAGGTCACCAAAACATGTTCGTTGAACAATTTCAGTTGTTCGTGGACATACAAATTAATGTTCGCGAAACAGTCGGACATTTTTGTCATTGTGGTTTAGTTGAGTGAACTTGTTAGTCATGAGTGCATCTACGCAGCGTCGTCGTCTTATGTTATTAGCGTGCATAGCAGCTGGATACGTGACATTGAACGCTCGTCGACCTCCTCGATGGTGGCAGAGACAACTCTTTAGGGGAAGACAATAGTGTAGTGACCAACTTCCTGCAGACCTGAAAGCAAGTAGCTTGTTCACAAATTTTACAAGAGTTTGTAATGAAGATTTTGAATTATTTATATCGCTTATTGGACCAACTATTTCAAAACAAGACACCAACTACAGCAATGCTATAAGTGTAAATGATTGTTTGGCTGTGACTATGATTTTTGGCAACGGGCGATTCCTACACGTCGTTGATGTATCTTTTTAAGATTTCAAAACAAAGCATTTCTAAAATAGTGCCGTAGGTATGTGAAGCACTTGGTTATGCTTTATCTGAATATGTGAAAACACCTAGCAGTAGTCAAAAATGGGTAATGGTTTCCTCTGGTTTTAAAAATAAATGGCAATTCGACCAGTGTCTTGATGCTTTAGATGGAAAGCACGTAGTTGTACAATGCCCTGTTGATAGGGGAACTGATTATTTCAATAATTACAAAGGGTATTATAGTATCGTTTTGATGGCTCTGGTGGATTCGAACTATTCATTTTTATATGTAAATGTTGGCTGCAAAGGCCGGATTTCAGACGGGGGTGTTTTTAAAACTGTGATTTGTGGAATAACACCTTGAAAACCAGTGACAATTTACCTGCTGACAAACCATTACCTGGGCGGGTGTTTTCAGTACCACACGTTATTGTTGCAGACGATGCTTTTGCACTCAACAAACACATAGTAAAACCTTACCCTGGACATCAAAAAAAAAAAAAAAAAAAAGGTAGCAAGGAAAGAATTTTCAACTACCGTCTTTCAAGGGCTAGGCGATATTTGTAAAATGATTTTGGAATTATGAGCTCAGTGTTTAGAGTACCTACTAAGAAAGCCCATGCTTCTTGAACCAGAAAAAGCAACGATTATTACCTGTGTGTACTTACACAACTTTTTACGTGCTAACAAATCTGCTAACTACTACGCTCCTCCTGGGTTGGTGGACTATGTGTTGCCTGATGGAACTATTGTCCCAGGGGATTGGCGCAATGGAGAAACTGGAAGAGGCGAATCTTTCTATCCCTTACCTCGTATTGGTAGAAAAGCTGGTGAGCATGCAAAAGCTATCAGGGATGAGTATGCTTCATATTTTATTTCTACTGAAGGAAGTGTACCATGGCAGCATGAGTATGAGTGATAAACTTGTACCGAAACAAAACCATTTAATGTAATATTGTTGTTTTACATTTCGGTTATTGTTGAACTGTCAGTTTGTTAACTACGTACGATTTCTGCGTTTCAACTTCAATTAAATTATTTATAGACATTACATTGTTTTAATTTGTTTACGCCAATACTTTGTATTGTAGAACAAACCAATTTAGTATAATAGAGCTGACAATAAAGAGCCATACGATATATATATATATATATATATATATATATATATATATATATATATATATATATATGACTTGTTATTGATATTTCAATTCTGCTATATAATTCTATTACAGAATCTAATCTGATTACTGAAAGTTTACTGGAAAATAAAGTATAAAAATAAATAATGGAATATTACATTTTATTCTTTATGCCATGATCAAAAAATAAACAGCATAACAAATTCATTTTCGTGATTTATAGCCGAAACATTTTATAATAGACGTAGAAAACATAAAGGGTTCTGTTCTGAATAACCTTCCAAGTTGTCTTCCGAGGACGCGCAACTTAACTCTTCTCCAGATAAGGCTTCCCCTAATGAACAACGCACAGGATTTGAATTACTACTAGTAGATGTAGACGAACTGGTACCTTGCCTCTGATATTGTTTCATTTCTGCTTCAAAAATAGCGTTGTCAATTTTGTTTTGTTACATGTACATAGCAAGTTAGTTTTCTTATTCTGGCAGCTACTGCTTCCCCACAAATAGAGAATTCGTCTCGCTGGTTGTCAGGGCACGTTAATCCCTCATAGCACAGATTTTATAGGCTTCGTCTTGTTTGTCTTTACGTCATTTCTTCTTGGGAGGAACTTTAAAAGTTTTGTTACCATACGAAGACGCCCGATTATCGATTGGTTCGTCGTCTTCTGGAACATCGGTTGCTTGCGATTCCTCTACTTCTATGTTGTTTTCTTCAGTAACCTGGAAGTTGTCAGAGCTTGATGAAGTGGTACTATTTGGAGAATACTTATCATCCAAGAAACGAAGGTATTTAAGTCCCCACCACGATTTTTTTCTTTCACTCGTTGCCATTCCAGACTTAGGCACAACATTCTTCTTCTCTCTTCGGTATTGGGCTAGAATAGTTCCTATCTTTTTCTTAACTTCAAGTACACTGCAACCGATATCTGAAGCAATTTCTGTAAATGCATCATTGCGTTTGAATTTATTTTTATAAAGTTTTTCTCTGGGATTCCACAGTAGGTGATGTACTTCGTATGCTTGAATCAAGGTAATGGTTTTTTTCTACAGACCACAATTGTTTATTTAAGCTCTCGCTCTCTCTTGAATCACTCATTTTATGTTCGAAGAAAATTAATTAACACAACCGAAACCGAACACTCACTATTAATCAAAAACCTACACCCTCTCTGCTACAACGCCACACAAACAAAGAAAACTGCTCAAGTTGCACCGACAAACACGTGAGTTCGACTGAAATGTTCGGTCTGTGAGCGAACTTTGACGGCCAACAAGAAGTTCCCGCCACTACCCCCACCACACCGATCATAATGTTCAAGAAGGCGTCCACACCAAACCAACACCAAACAATGTTCGGCGACATCAGATTGTTCCAGCGAACACTGTTAGCCGAGTATGTTCGGTTGGTGGAGACCGTTCAGGATCTAAAGAGAACAAACGTTGATAAAAATATATATATTTTTTAAATTGTATAGTTTAAAGGAAAAAACTCTGCTGAGTTACCATTACATTAACACCAAAATAGAGCTTACAATAGAGACTAGATCTTAAATACTCTATTAGCAACAAGCTCGGAAAAGAAAAAAAGTTGGTCAAGAGAAATGTGATAGGATAGACGAAAGCGAGGGATCTAACTCAAGACTAGAGAGAGAGAGAGAGAGAGAGAGAGAGAGAGAGAGAAGAGAGAGAGAGAGAGAGAGAGAGAGAGAGAGAGAGAGAGAGAGAGAGAGAGAGAGAGAGAGAGAGAGAGAGAGAGAGAGAGAGAGAGAGAGAGAGAGAGAGAGAGAGAGAGAGAGGAGAGAGAAGAGAGAGAGAGAAGAGAGAGAGAGAGAGAGAGAGAGAGAGAGAGAGAGAGAGAGAGAGAGAGAGAGAGAGAGAGAGAGAGAGAGAGAGAGAGAGAGAGAGAGAGAGGAGAGAGAGGAGAGAGAAGAGAGAGAGGTTCAAAGATATCTTGAGAAATTGGAAGAATTTTTTTAAAGTCTGGTGTAAATGTCATAGTCGAAATAGGTTTTAAATTTATTTAAAATGTTAATATAGAAGTTTAAAAACAAGATATATTTTATTAAACGTTTGTGAGAAAACTATAAGACATAACTTTACCCTATTTCACCAGCCTTGGCACCTAACGGATTAGGAGACCCTTCCTCTCGCACGCGCACTCACGAGCGCCTTGGTCTGACCGGCCCGGCCAGGTAGATGGCTCATACACGGGGGCGTCCAGTAAGCAATTACGGATTTG